>JABCJY010000212.1:0-140332 GCA_013184415.1 Fusarium concolor | reverse complement strand
TTATTTTAGTTTTACCTTAAGTCCATCTTACCTTTATCTTTTTCTTACGAATAACTACCTCTTGCTTTCAGCTCCCCTCCTCCAATTTCAATTCTTACACATGGAGAAATCAGCATCCATTGAGCCCGAGGTTTCATCACCCAACGTAGAACATACTGGTGAGACTTCACATCATCATGTAACTCCACCACCTTACTCGGGCCCCTCTGTCCCATCCAGCGCTACTTCGGCTCCGACTCTAGGGGCCGAAACAACATATAAAGGCCCAACGCGCTTTCCTGGCCTACCACGACTTGACTACCGTCTTTACTCGCCGCCTCTCTTCAAACTTTCCAACGACTCTAAAACCCTTTCATCGCGTGCAGAATACTTATCGTCCAAGCCCAGTGCGCTAACCGCACTCATTCGTGCGCAAGCCTCCGTCCCTCCCAAGCCACAGATTCATATCCGCGGAAGCCGTGGGCGCAAAGTCGACTTTGATATCAAGCTCAACCTCATGAGCTTGTTGGTTCCGGATGATGACAATCAACGTTTAGATTATATTCGATGTGTAGGGGATGGGGAGCTAGCCTTCAGAGGTGGTACAAAGCCTGATGTCCTACCTGAAGTTGGCGATGCCGGGTTGGATGAATGGTGCCGTCGTTTTGTCCAAGATCCTGCTTCTATCAAACTCTTCACGCTGGAACGGGTTGTTACAAACCTTGACACAGCATGGATCGAAGGACAGTTCCGGAGTCTTGCTGCAGCGCTCAACTATCGCGGCGTGGTTGATGTCAGCTTCGTGGTGACCCATAGCCGTGTTGTGGTACAGAACCCAGACAAAGTCAATCAATTCTTCACTAGTGTGACCAGTTTATTCTCTGGCAAGCACAAATATGAAGTGGTCAAAGCTGTCTGGCCCTTTGCTACGGCGAAGAACGGAGAGCCCGACAGAAAGTGCATCGTCCAAAGCGAGGAAACTTGGTGGAGAGAGTGGAAAGATCCGATCAAGTTTGCTATCTCACAGAAGCGGCACGGCTGGGTCACAGTTGAAGACAAGCTCGAGGCTGTCATGGAAGGCAAGGGTCATGAAATGGGAACCATTGACTGGGGCCCAGAGAACATGGCTTAGTTGGGTACCAAACAGTCGGATAGAATACATTCGCTATGAGAGCTTTGGACTTCGGCATCTGGTTGAGAACAGATGTCTGACTGGTTACTCAGTAATAACAATATGTTTTTGTATCGCGGGAGGCGAGAATGTCTCTGCAGCTTTGCGTGCAACACCAATATCTATAAAACATCATAAAAACTTCCATAGGATACTTCGAGTAACTAACGGACCAGCAATCCAGCACCGCTCCATTCAAAGATTTGTCATTTCATTGGAGACGAGTGCTAATTCTGCTGGGTAACCACTTCATGTTTCGTTAATGCTGTTGACGCTTTAACAGCGCGTTTGGGTGAGTCACGCCGTGGGCTTGCTTCGCCTCAGTTTAGGTAATTCAATTTCATGATAAAGGTTACAGGAGTAATGGCAAGCATGCTAAAAGTGTTGCAGTCATTTATTTATGAGTCAGTATGTAGTTATAATTCCCAGCCTTACAAAGTGAAAAGAAGCATAAAGAACTGAAGTGAGCCTCTCTTTTGCTAACTCCATTGTCCAACAACCCAACAGCCCAGCTAGCTGACGATTTCCCCGCCCTCAAAATTCACCACCAATTACCTTACGCAGTACTTGATCGAACAGTGGTTTCTTTCCCGAAAACAATCCTGGTACATTTTCATAGTTACCCGCTTGTCTTCATTGGGCCATAGCGTCTTCAATCCTCATCGTCATTCAGCCCACTGTGAAGAATCTTGTTCGAGCCATGGAGAACACTGAGCCAACTTCGCCGTATGAGTTTGAGTCTCATGAGACTGCTCTCTGCGCTATCCCTCCCCGGGGCCTTTGGCCATCGGTAGATCATCTGAGAAGCCTTTATGACAAGGCCTATACTGCCTGGCCTCCTCATGTTAATCTTATGTACCCTTTTGTACAGCCTGAAGTATTGGGAAATGCGGCCCAGGCCCTTGAAGGACTCTTGATAGAGGATCGTCCTCAACTTGCCCTCAACGTTGCTGACTGTTTTAAACACAAGAACCACAACACGATATTTTTGGGTTCAAGCTCAGATTCTGGCAAGCTCTCAAAGCTAAGGGATACTATCTGCAGCGTCCTTGGTCAGTCAAAGGGTGCCAAAAACGGAGGCTTCATTCCTCATATGACCATTGGTCAGAGTGAGGATGCCGAAGCTGCACCTCATTATTTCCTCCTCGAAAAAGCTCGCCTCTTAGCACCGATAGAATGGGAAGTGGAAGAAGTCGCTATTCTCATTCGCGATAATGCAGTCGCGCCTGGCGGGAGCGGACCACGACCAATGAGGCTTTGGGGTGTTCTGGAACTCGCATCGGGCACATTCACTCGGAGAGTACCACCTGAAAGTTTCAATAATCACCTCGACGAGATGTCGACTACTGCTTTCCAACCATGTTATCATTCGACTCAGCCCTCGGGAGACTGGGAAATGGCCATACCGTCAACTCATCTTCTCGATGACAGCGAGACTGTCCTAGACCAATTAGTTGTTGCGTCTTATAATGTTCTGGCAGAGTTTGAGTGGCCTCCTCAATCCTATCGGCATTCAGCCTTGGTGGAGAATCTGATCTCAGCTCGTGCTGCCGCCGATATCGTTGTCCTCCAAGAAGTCACAGACCATTTTCTTCCCGATCTCCTTGCCAATAAAAAGATACGCAATCGCTATCCTTTCGTAACCCATGGACCCCCGGCTCAGCCTGGCATTGAGCCACTTCCTAGTCTGCTCAATACCATCGTCTTGAGTCGATTCGCGTTTGAATGGCATTACCTCCCATTCCACAGGAAGCATAAAGGATGTGCTGTGGTTCGGTTCCCAGGCATTGGCACTCGGGATATTAAAGATGGACAATTCAGACCTTGGATCCTCATGGCGTGTCATCTTAGTCAAGGCCTTACTGATGGTGCCATTGCTACCAAGAGGAAAGAGGTTCAGAGGATGCTTGATTATCTATCTACTTCCTTCCAGCATCATCCATGCATTATAGCAGGTGACTTCAACTTGGTAACTTCGTCTTACACTATTGATGCTGCCAAAAAGAAACAAGATGTTTCTCCTCGAACAATCCGTCACCTACGAGATATTGATCGGGCTATATCAGATTCTGGCTTCTTAGACACTTGGCTGTCAACACGACTTGAGTGTGGTGAATCTTCCGACATCGTCAATGAGAAAAGGAACGTCTTAGATTCCTTTCAGGGAGAGCAAGGAGCTACTTTCGATCCACTGACCAATACCTTAGCGTCCGATCTTGTCGGAAATGGGCTGAATAATCGGCCGCAGAGATATGATAAGATACTGGTCAAGGCACACGGCCATTACCATCCGCATGGTTTCAATATGTTTGGCCAGACACCACTTGAATTACCTGAGCGGGGTTGCCTGACGTACGCCAGCGATCACTGGGGGATAAGATGTCTGTTAGTGAAGTCGTCGCCTTCTGATGCGCCTCGGCCTTGTGTGCCAGAAATGACAATCACATTACAAAGGCCAGTGCCAGGATTAACTAATGGCGAGGATTTGGTGCACTTTTTAGAGAACTACGGGTGCCTCCCGACTGAACAGGAGAGGATTGCGCGGGCTGAAGCGATCAAAACTCTAGAGATGATTCTGAAAGACGCAACTTCTTCGGCTACGGAGAACGATTCCCGATCTGGACCTGCCTTCATCGTGGTACCAGTCGGCTCATATGGCCTCGGCGTCTGGACGGGTTCATCTGATCTTGACTGCCTTTGCATCGGCCCATTCAGCTCAAAGACATTTTTCTCTTTGGCTGTCCAAAGGTTGAAGCGGGCAATGACTTCAGGAATCAAAATCCTGCGACGAGTTAAGGCTAATTCAGGGTACATGCTAGAACTCGAAGTCCGTGGCATTAAGGTTGACCTCCAGTATTGCGCGGCGGCATCAATAGCTGAGAGGTATTTTCATCACACCCCTCTCAACTAGGCTAGAAGTACTAACAATTGGCTCCAGATGGCCTGAAGTTATGAAGCGCCCTGCCAGCGATCCGGCGTTTGCTCTGTCGTTCCAGGCTCTTGCAAAGCTTAAGCCTGTTCGCGATCTGTTTTACCTCCGCCGTTCACTTCCGGACATGGTTCAATACCGGATGGCGCATTTATTCATCAAGTCTTGGGCTCAGGCGCGAGGCATTTATTCAGCAAAGTTTGGATTCCTTGGTGGTATCCATATCAGTGTCCTTCTGGTGCCTGTTTGCAAAGCGCTGGCTTGTGAAAGTGACACTGTGTCTTCGGCCGACATTGTTGTCACTTTTTTTAACCACTATTCAGATTTCAACTGGAAATCCTCCATGGTCTTTGATCCATTCTTTCACAAAGACTTGAGGTACAACCGAACATTTCGAGAGCCACTCTGCTTGATCGGTTGGCATGCTCCGGCACTCAACACTGCTCCAATCGCGTCCATACCAACAGTGACAACTATTACTTCTGAGTTCGTTCGCGCCAACAAATTACTTTCAGAGGATGAGTGTACCTGGGGAAGACTACTCGGGGTGGAGCCGGGGAACACTCTGGGATCTGTGAAAACCCCAGGAGCCAGAGAGTTTCTTCATGAGTTCAAGACCTACATCAAGATTGATGCGCACTTTTGGGGTCCGTCACAAGAAAAGAGTGGTCGGTTCATTGGTTGGCTTGAGTCGCGTTGTGTCATGTTGCTAGTTGGTAAGGGCGTCTCTTTACTTTTGAAAGAGGCCATAAGACTGACATTATCCAGATATAAACAGAAAGCTCAAGCACCTACATGCACGTATCTGGCCATCCCGCTTTTTGGATACGTCTTCCGGAACAGAGAACTCCGGCGCAGAATATCATGGCTGTTACCTCATCGGTCTTGCATGGGACGGCGACTCAAATAAGGACGACGCTAAGGAGGCGGGCATGGCCATGCAAACAGTTTTACAGGAGTTTGAAGCGAGGATTCGTCGTGACGAAAAGTATTACGACGCTCAATTTTGCTGGATGAGCACATCCATCGTTCGAGCTAACGATCTCGGCGAATTGGAAGTTGATCAGAGTCTATGGGGAGAATTCGCTGGAGAGACAGATGACGACGAATCTGACGAAGACCTTGACGAAGAGGAAGATTTTGATGATACTGAAGAAGAATTGAAAGGAAAGAAAAGTATGGGAGCAGCACCTGGGTCTCGAGCTGCAGTGGTGGGCAAGACGCCAGGATTGGGCAAATTTCGCACGGCTGCCGATGTCCTCAACCGCCTTCGCTGGGACCCCAATTTCGACCCAAGCGACTATATCATTGGCTATGAAGACCGTTTTCTCGGAGCTCGTGAAAGGGCAGTAGAACAATGGAAGAGCGAGCAGACTGACGATGAGTTCATCCCACAGCATCGCATACTCTACTTCAAGCGCAAGAACGACGGTGTCATCATGTGGGAGCGACGGAGGCGCATTGACGAGATCTTTGGCAGCGGGATCAAATCTGATGGCTGAGGTTTGTGGCCGAGACATACATGCTTGTCAGAAGCAACAAATGATTCTCAAATCGAAGGGGGGATCAGCCCAGGAACATGGATCCGGTCCGACACGCAAGTGTACTAGCGCGTGTGGAATAAACTTGGTGTACTGTGAGATATATAAATGGATGCGATGCATGTGCTAGATAATCTACCTGATGCGTCAACGGGTGAGGAGTGATTTGCTCGTGTTTAGTTTCTGGCGTCGCCACGTCGAAATATTCGATCGAGGCCCAAGAGTGACTCTTTGTTGAAAGAAACAATACTGACAATAATTAAGGGCTGTCGTATAGCATACCTAGGATGATGGCCATGTCTTTCTCTCCAATAATCTTCAGGATAGACGCCATGTCAGCGCCCTTGAGACAAGGCGGTTCAGCTAGATGAGGCCCAATACGGGACATACAATGCATTACATAACGGGGGTAAAAATGACATCTTGTGCGCCCCCAAAACTGTTACCGGATGACAGCTGCCATCTGCTGGAGCCAGGGTTTAGCTTCACTGGCAAGGCGCCAAACTGCATGCATGATGACGATGCCTTCTGTGGCTGGCCCGTTGACGGCTGCCCTCGCTCTCCAGGAGACATGGACATGTGGTGAAAGAAAGATAAATCTGGTGCATGACGACGCACTACGTGGGATGTGGGACTGTTTCATGTTTCAATCCATCCGTAGATAGAAGGCAGTAACCCCCCCTGCTCGAATGTCCAGGCCCTACCACATTCTAAGGTCACCTCAAATTGACATCCCATCAGCCTCACTCTCGGGTCCACGGATAAGACCATCGTGGCATTGCTGGCTCAACCCCCTGAAAAATGAACCGAGTATAAAGCTTTCAGAACCGTTGATCGGTCTTCCTTCATGTGCTGGAGGATATCAGCACTTCCGTCTTAATCTTGAAGCCATCTTCTCAAGCCCATACAAGTCAAGTTAATCGGCACGAACCTCAAGAAAAAAACAACTCCCTCTCTCGTTACGTCACCATGGCCGTTGCCGAAAATCAGTTGCCCACCAACAGTTGCTGCACTGCCTGTTGCAAAGCCAATGATCTTGGAACTCACGACTACTGCGGCACATGCCCCAGGTGTCCCTCCTGATCTTTGTGCAATCCATCGGTCGTCTTTGGAAATCCAGCAAACAAACGGGGACTTGAACGACATGCTCAACTTTGTCGTGGCTCATCAACTATTCTTGCTCCAGTCCAGGTGTGCATGGTGCGGCCTGAATTTTGGGAGACTGCTGGGGTTTGAAGCTGGGCCTGTGGTAGCAATAAAGAAGGTGAAAAAGGGACATAGCTAATGAATAAATTATCCGCGGTTCTGTATGTTGTTCCTTTGAGGCGAAATTGGGAAAGCGATTGTGCCAAGCAACCTGATATGATGAGGAAATATTTTACAGTCGACCAGAACAAGCATATGCGGCAGAGAGCTGTGGGCTATACACCGACTGGCAATATATATCGCGGTGCACTCGGGACGGCGCATCTTTGGAGACAATGGCAAACGAAGGTTCAATGGTTGAACTCTTTTCAAGAAGCCAGACTGGAAAAAACAGCGGCGATAGACGTCTTGTCATATTTGACGTACTTGCCTTTGCCTTTATCAATTTCATGATATCGGTCCCAGAACCGTTCGTAGAGAGGTTGCAGTTTCTGGCGGATATCTTCTCCAAACATTCGCCGTACTTCGCGCTCCATGCTATACGACTTATGCCGAGAAACCATGTCATCGAAGGCGCTGTTGAACTGCGTGAACTTCTCTTTGATCTTGTCCTTGTCCTTGCTTCCCAGGCCTTTGACAATAGATGTAGAGTCGACGGGTCCGGAGGTTGGACGATGTGAACGATTGGTGTGCACAGTATCGAACAGGTGTACCGAGAGGTCCTTGCAGACATCTGTGTAGGCTGCTGTTGCCTTTTTGCGCCATTGCTCAAGAATGTCAAGTTTATTCTCCAATAGTCCGCTGAGTTCCGAGCTCTGAACCATTCGACCAATTATAACAACGCTGTTGGCCATGAATACTCCAGCGACAGCCCTGCTCTTCATGAGTACTCGTGACTTCTGGTCCAAGCCAGACAGAAGCACTTCGATGGTATCGAGACAGTAATGCGAGAAGATTTCTTTACCATCCGCCCCTATATCAAACGATGCCAGGCTTGGAATTGCGTCAGTTGAGCGTCCGTTCGTCGCTGCGTTGGCCTTCCATCCGCCGTCCCCTATTGATATCATTATGCTCGAAATTGGGCGTAGAAAGTGCACCATTGTCTCGAGGCGCTGCATCGTCTCTGATACAAGGGAGATTGGGGCGCCATCTGATGGCAGCATCTGCAGAAGACTGATCTTTCGTCTCGTTTCGTCCAAGAGATCTGCGAGTGATGACTTGGCGGTTTCTCGGACAGGCTTTAAAGCTGCAGCAAGTGCTCCTTTCAGTTCGCCAGTCCGGGTTTCAAGCTTCCCAGAAAGAGCCGAGATGATTTCGGTAATCTCGTATGCCAAATAACAGTCTGTGTTGAGGTGATTCTTGATGTGGGCATTAAGTTCCCGCAGAGTTCGGGCAAGCTCAGCCAGCGCTGCTTGGCAAGTGGACTGGAAGACAACGCCCCAATCCTCACGCGTGAAAACGCTGCACACATTATCGTATTCAGAGAGAAACAAGCCCTCCATAGCCTGCGAGTAGGTACCGATACCATTGGTGCCCGCCCGGTAAACAGCATCTGGGCTTTTCTTCTTGGCAGTGTTGACGCTTGCAGCAGCAAGGTTGGCCAGGGATGCTGAAAGATATGGACCACGAAGCTCGGCATATATATGAGCGAGCTCAGAGGACCCGCTGTGGCGGCTCTCGACAACATACGAGTAGACCAGACCAAGTCGAGCTATCTTGTCTTGAGGAAGGGTTGGGAATGGTTTGTCCTTGGTAATAAAATGCAATGGTTCAACGGCTCGAGGTGTCTCTGCGCGAAGCAGCGTCTCGAAATGATTTTCGAGCTGACTGTTGCCTGACTTAATGAGTCGCGACAGGTCAGCCATCGTCTGTTGGTTTGCGCGCAAGTTGGATGCTTGCATCTCGTTCAAGGCTTTGCCTAGACGCTTGATGGAAGCCAAGTAGTTAGAGAGGCCAGCCTTCTCTGGACCGACCCGAATTATCTGCTCTTCATCGTTTTTACTATCTGCAGGCTGGCGCAGTCGGTCAATAGCGGCCAAAACTGAATCAACGTCTGGTACACGGTTAGTTGTATCCATTGGCCGAGCATGGCTTCTGCTGCTTACTATTTCCCAATATCTGCAATCGTCTGGTCTCTCCATTCAAAGGTCCAGCAACATCTTGAACACTTTTCCCAGTTGTCTCGAGTCGGTTAAGGCAGGATTGAATCTTCTTGGTCAACTGTGTTGTCTTTTCGAGTCGCGAGTTGAGGACGTCAACCTCAGCCCTTGCTTCTTCATCTAGAGCGGTATGCGCGTTGCCAGAGAGTCCGACCGACATCGTTCAGCATGGGTATCGGCGAATGGCATCCGCTAGTGGGTTGTCTTATGTGTGGTAGTATAGAATAACAGTATGGAAAGATCATTTAAGACTGAGGGTTAGAATGGTCCGCGTGGAGGAGCATGGGGATCCCAGCGTAACCCCCCAACTGCGTAATTCGTGGATAGGTCATTACGGCAATAGGACTAGCTTATTTGGGGAAGCGAAGCTGGCCCCTCTTAGCCACACACAAGCCACCTATGTAGCAGTAACCACTTTACGCGAGGAAGACGCGTTGTTTCAGGCAGAGCGTGGTAACAATTTCGAGCAGTCCCCAGCAACGCCCCGCCTGATTACTCTCACCCCTCGATCTAATTCTCATATTCGGTTCGGCTTCATCAAGTCGCTTGTTGGCAACAGCATTGCAAAGGAAACGCCATCATGGATTCTTTTATGCTTCAGGATGAAGGCGTGCGCGACCGTATTCGTCAAGCGGAGGAGTTTCTTGATCCCAGTATGTCCACCGCCCATTTCGCTCTCCTGCAAATCTTCAGCCTACTTACCACTCGTCTTTAGATGATCCCCAAGTCCGAAGCTATCGATCAGATATTATCCTCATGCTACAGAAGAACCAGCGCCGGCTGACTGTCAATCTCGATCATGTGCGCAATCACAACGCAGACCTCGCACAGGGCCTGCTACAGCAACCCTTCGATTTCACCCTCGCTTTTGACCAGGCCCTGAAAAATATCGTTCAAACCATCCCACAGGCGCGACCTGACCAGACCGCAAAGGACACTATCTATTACTGTGCGTGGGCTGGCAGCTTTGGCTTGAACGCTTGCAATCCACGCACACTGTCGTCTCACCTCCTCAACTATATGGTCTCTATCGAGGGCATCGTGACGCGGTGTTCTCTCATCCGACCTAAAGTCGTGAAGAGTGTGCACTACAATGAAAAGAAAGACATGTTTCATTTTCGCGAATACCAAGATCAGACTATGACCAACGGTGTCACCACATCGAGCGTTTACCCTCGTGAGGATGACGATGGCAACCCTCTCATTACAGAGTATGGCTTTTGCACGTACCGAGACCACCAAACCATCTCCATCCAGGAAATGCCAGAGCGAGCACCTGCCGGACAGCTTCCTCGTGGCGTCGACGCCATTCTTGATGACGACCTTGTCGACAGTGTGAAGCCCGGCGATCGTGTGCAGCTTGTTGGTATTTATCGAACTCTGGGCAATCGAAACACCAATCACAACAGTGCTCTATTCAAGACGATGATCTTGACCAACAATGTTGTTTTATTGTCTTCGAAGTCTGGGGGCGGCATAGCAACTGCGACTATTACAGATACCGACATTCGTAACATCAACAAGGTGGCCAAGAAAAAAAACCTCCTTGAGTTACTCTCGCAATCTCTTGCACCCAGTATCTACGGCCACGATTACGTGAAGAAGGCCATCTTACTCATGCTTTTGGGTGGTACGGAGAAAAACCTCGAAAACGGAACACATTTGCGTGGAGATATCAACATCTTGATGGTCGGTGATCCATCTACTGCCAAATCCCAGCTACTGCGTTTCGTGCTCAATACTGCGCCACTTGCAATTGCAACAACGGGTCGTGGCTCCTCAGGCGTTGGTCTCACCGCGGCCGTTACTTCCGATAAAGAGACAGGTGAGCGCCGGCTCGAAGCTGGTGCAATGGTCATGGCCGATCGTGGTGTCGTGTGTATCGATGAATTTGACAAAATGTCAGACGTGGATCGAGTTGCAATTCACGAAGTTATGGAACAGCAGACTGTCACGATCGCAAAAGCAGGCATCCACACTTCGTTAAACGCTCGCTGTAGTGTCGTTGCTGCTGCCAATCCTATATTTGGTCAATATGACCCCCACAAGGATCCTCATAAGAACATTGCACTCCCTGACTCTCTGCTCTCACGTTTTGATTTACTCTTTGTCGTGACAGATGATATCGAAGACACACGCGATCGTCACGTGTCCGAGCACGTCCTTCGTATGCATCGATATCGCCAGCCAGGGAGCGAGGAGGGCGCTCCTGTACGTGAACAGGGTGCACAGTCTCTGGGCGTCTCGGCTACAAATCAAACCGAGTCTCAAGGGCCAACCGAAGTCTACCAGAAGTACGATGCAATGCTTCATTCTGGTGTCACCATTACATCCGGTCGAGGTGCAAACAAGAAGCCGGAAATTCTTAGCATCCCTTTCATGAAGAAGTACATCCAGTATGCCAAGACGCGAATCAAGCCCATCCTCACACAGGAGGCTTCGGACCGTATTGCCGATATCTATGTTGGGTTACGAAACGATGAAATGGAAGGCAATCAACGTAGAACCAGTCCTTTAACAGTACGAACCCTAGAGACCATCATTCGTCTTGCCACGGCACACGCCAAATCTCGCCTGTCGAGCAGAGTCGAGGAACGTGATGCGGTTGCTGCGGAAGGCATCCTGAGGTTTGCCCTTTTCAAGGAGGTTGTAGAAGAATCGCGAAAGAAGCGGAGAAAGACCCAGACTGTTGACTTCGCTTCATCCAGTGACGAGAGCTCCAGTGACGATGAAGATGGAGATGTCGCCAATGGCACGCAATCAAACAGATCGGCTTCAGGGGCGACACGCAATAGCAGCCGCCTCCAAGCAAGGGACACCAATGACACAGCTCGGTCCAGCCGAGAACCTGATCTACCTGAAGATGACTCTCAAACCTCACTGCGGCGCTCTAGCAGGCGAACACAAGACTCGTCACAATCTCAAACTTCATTCGCATCATCAATGCCTGCTTCTCAACTACCATCCCAGACTCAGCCAGAGTCGCAGGACGGTGACGATGATCTCGCCAATGGTGCTGCTGCACTGGCTATCGACGACGCTCCCATCACCTCTCAGCGCCTGACAACCTTCCGAACGGCCCTTGGTCAACTTCTTAACACAGATCTGTTCGAAGACGACTCGGCCGAATTAGAAGCGGTTATTGAGGCGGTCAACAACAAAATTGGAAATCGCCGCGATACATTCGACAAAAGAGAAGCCACAAAGGCACTGCAGAAAATGGGAGAAGCAAACCAGATTATGTAAGTTGATTTAAGTCATTATCCAACGCATTGGTTGACTAACATCGATTCCAGGTTCACAGAGGGAGATCTTGTTTACAAGATTTAAAGATACTAACGTGTCAACAATACCATGGACTGACTGGCGTTCGGGAGACATTTTGGTACATGTGTTGGGTGGCTTGGTATTGGTGTGGGAGCTGATAATGACACGAGTATTATGGGTTAGTCAAGTTACGTAGATAATGACTGGCGTAGACTGAATATAGTAAATCTTTTTCTATTCTTATTATTCTAGCATAGAACCGTGCATTCGAGCATGTCGTATTTCATTCATAGACGTTGGCGAAATTCGCGTAGACGAGCCTCAACGTTATGCCCGTTCCAAGCCTCGCGGCCTTCCCCATCTCTACCCATCGTTGGGACACCAACCTGCTCAATTGCAAAACTCGCAGCAACAGTGCCCCAGGCCACAGCATCCTCGAGACTCTCGCCTCGAGCTAAGGCCACGCCAAGGCCACCCAAGAAGGTATTTCCACCACCTGTAGGGTCAACAACCTTGGATGAGTCTTTGTGGTAAGCAGGAACCCATTTCTCGATACCAGGGTCAACCTCAATCTCTTCACGAGCAACAATACCATCAGCGTCTTGAAGCAGACCAGCAAACAAAGCTTCCATATCCGTGTCGGGCTGCAGGCCTCCTCTCACGTAATCCTTCTTGCGTCGCTTGGTAGTCTTGGGATCACGGCCACGCTTCCTTCCTCCGTTTTTCGCAATATAGCACCCCTTTTCGCCTGCACGGATAACAAGGGAGAATGATTGCAAGGGCATGCTAGCGAGAAGCTGCTCGCAAGCTCGTTCCACGGCTACGGTGGAAATCTCGCCCGTAACTGGATCGAGGCCACTGTCGCCCATGAAACCAGCAAGTTCGGCATGGTTTGGGCTGCAAATATCGACTAGAGGTAGGCAGTTGGTGCAGTTGAGCAACTCGTCAGGGGTACACAGATCAGGTACGGGCTCCCAAATAAAGATGGGCTTGATATACGTTTCTGCGGGAACAATCTTCTTGCGAAGTGAGGTGATCTCAGAAACAAGTTCTCTGCATCGATTTGGAGAGCATATCAAGTGGAATGACCGCGATTGAAGTAATGTTGGTGTAAGGTCTTGAGCGGTCAAACGCTTCTTTGGAGTCAGGTATTTGAAAGCACGTTTCTCAGCAGTGCCTTCATAGCCGTTCCAACCCCGAGTAGTCAGCCGGAGCCCATCATGGCGGAACAGAGCCGAAGTGGACCAGCTATCGATGAGTGACGAGAGAGAGGGTGGGAAGTCTGAGCCTTGATCGACAATCCAGCCAACTGAGGCAGATTTGGGTGGGGGGGAGAACAGGCGAGCTCCCAGGGCTGAGTAGGTGCCAGCGCCACCAAGAATGTCTTTGACAGGCGGAGTCGGGGGAATGAAGTCGATATCATCTTTTAAATCAAGTCAGTTCTAGGTTTCTACCCCAAGTTAAGCAAAACAACAATTGAATGGCCACACGCCTCAGGGATGGGATCGCTGGCTGGGGTAAGGGATATTCTAACCAATTATAAACATGCCCATCGTGACAAAATCGATGGGAACATTTTGCTCGCTTGTTGGGTCGCTGACTCTGTTGTCAACCATGGACGACTGTGGCTGTTCTGGTGTTATATCTGTTCCTGCTTCTGGTTCTGCTTCCTGTGTGTCTGCACCTAGATCCCCGATGTGTGCGTCTGCCTCTTTAGCTTGTACCGGATCTTGAGTCTGGTCTTGATCTAGATTCTTTTCTTCTTCCTCTACGACAGGCACTTTTTTGCTATCAGTGAGCAGCTCAAGCTTTGGTGGTTCGGCGAGATCAGCCTTCATGTTTATGGGACTTGGCTTCTCGCTTGATGATTATGGTGAGACGCGCAGAGCATATAGTAATATCCAGATTCCAAGACAGGAGCCAGGAATCGGGACTGATATGGCCTAGCTGTAAAGGAAGTCGTTGTTTGACAGACAATATTTGTCCTATCTGCGCTTGACTGTAATGAACGGATCCCTCTCAGCTCATAAACTGATTAGGAATGGAAATATTTGATGGCCGGTGGAGTTCGTCGTCAGGATGCTGTGAAGCGAATCGGATCGCAAAAGCAGGGGTCCAATTGCTCTACTTCGTTATCCCAGGGATGTCTTTTTGCCGGCAAGTAGGTAAGAAAGAATGTCTGGGCTAGTAGCTATGGCATGCATCAGTTGAGCCCTTGATATGTGTGAGATGAAGATCGTCAAGAGAGCATACTGCCATAGCAATGGATGAGTGAGAGGCTCTGATATAACGTAGGCGGTGTCTACGTTGGGCTGATCGGAACTGCAACCCAGGGATTGTTTGGGGCCACGTTAGGTCCGTAGTTAGTCAGGCACCCCAGGTCCATTGCCTCTCATAAGGCAAGTCAATCACACTCTACCCTATGAACGATAACTAATATATATTGAGTCTACAGTGTGTGGATGAAATATTTATATAGGGTTGTACAATTTCTCGAAGCAATTCAAGGAGATTATGCGCCTTCTCTGGCTATTTATATGTTCGTTGTGGCGGTTCAACGGGAGCTTCTGGGTATAGAAATGCTTGAGTTGGGACGTGACAAGGTGACCACGTTGAACAACGGACCCCTCCAGCCAACGTGAGTATCAATGCCAAGGCTAAAAGGTGCAACCAAAGGAAGGAAATCTGAAACCTGGGTATCTACATAATAAATTTTAATGGCGCTAACAGCAACTTATGAGGATAATAAGAGCTAGAGTGGGAGAACATTTTATTGGGCTTTCCAATGCTTTGCCTTATCGCGATTAGGTAGAAAGAGATATCTGTTCTGCAGCTTTCTCAAGGCGAGGCCATGACCAAGAATGCTTGATTGCCCGGTTCCGGCGTTGATGGAATGCCTCCAAAAGGTGAAAATGAGCGAAACATGCTAGGTACTAAGGTAGGTAGGTACCCAGGGTAAGCAAGTTTGGAAAAGAAAGAAATCGCTATACTTCAGAAATACCTTAGTTCTTTTACTTCCTACTTACTTGTATGAAAAATAGGTATTATCTCAATCAAGCTTAGAGTATGTTGGCTTTGGTTGGGATGGTATTCTGACCCTTATTCCTTTGTTTCCCATTTCCAAGGTACATCAAGGTAAGCTGCCAACAACTGTAACCTTACCCACCTCAGGAGGAGGGACCTCCCTTAGGCAGTTAGAGCTCGACCCATTCAAGCCTGGTACTCAAGAATACTTCTGTTAGCATGACCTTTGGCGCTAGAGATAGGTATAGTCAAGTATCTTACCTCTGCTTCCCCTGTCCAGCGGTCATCCCTATTTGGATCTTGAACCTCCTCGGCCAAGCTCCAATCACCTCACCTCACCTCATCCTATCTTCATTGCCTGCTGTGTGCTTCTTCAGCCTCCCTCAGTTTGTATAACAAACAGGTCAAGCATTCGCGTCAATTGCTACTCTTACTGTTCTCTCCTTCGATTGGCCTGCGCCGTCGAGCTCTTTCGCTACCTAGCTACCTAGAAACAGAAAGCTACTCGCCATCACGTCTTGCGCAATCCACCAAAGCCACTATCCTGTTGCCTGAGTACGCCGCTGCTGTTCGATCAACTATTATATAAAGAAATCAGGCGTATTCAACCTCGAGAATTTTCGGTGGACCTATTTCGCTTCCGCGCTTCGACCGCATCTCGTATACACCAACAGGAGACTTTCCATCATGGCTGCCAATAATCAAATGCACAACTTGACAACGCTTATCAAGAGGTGAGCTATCTACAACTCGCTGTGTTGCCCTGTGGAGTGCGTAGATGCTGATAATAACTCAGGCTTGAGGCTGCAACTTCGCGCCTCGAGGATATTGCTTCTTCAACCGAGCCTCCCGCCGATGGCACCGTTCTGAACCAGACGATACCTTCTCCCCCAAACCCTTCTTTGGCCGCTCCCACGCCTCCGGCCGCTGCCGCTCCTAAAGCCGTCAAGCCCGAACCTGCTGTCGAGACACTGCCTGAATCTATCGAAGAGTTCGATGCTTTCCTAAGCTCTTCCGTCGACAAATATGTCAAACTGAGCCACCAGCTTGGGGGATTGGTTGCTGATCAGGTACGCGCAGCTTTCAGCTTTCTATATCGCTGCAGATATTCTACGAGGCAGAGAGCTGATCTTCATACAACATTAGGCTGCGCTCGTCAAGACTGGCTTCCAAGAACAGCGCAAGTTTCTCTTGATATCGACCAAGGCAAAGAAGCCCGATCTCTCTGGGCCTGACCTGCCAGTTTACGAAAGCCTTATCAAACCTATCAATGAGGCCCTAATGGCCGTTACCGAGCTCAAAGACTCCAACCGTCCCAGTCCTATGTACACACAACTCAGTACCGTCTCTGACGGCATCATGGTTCTTGCATGGGTCACCATTGACACCCGCCCCTATAAGCACGTAGACGAGTGCCTTGGCTCTGCCCAGTTCTTCGGAAATAGGGTTCTCAAAGAGCAGAAGGACAAGTAAGTCAAATGCTTGGGCTGATACGGACACTTTTAACCAGATTATTAGGGACGCCAAGCAGATTGAGTGGGTTCAGAGCTTCTACCAGATGTTCCGCGATCTTGCCGATTATGTCAAGCAATACTTCCCAACAGGTATTCCATGGAATCCCAACGGACAGCCTGCTCAGGAGGTCCTCAAGTCACTGTCTGCCGGTTCTGTATCTACTGCCGCACCCGCTGCCCCGGCGCCTGCTGCTGGGGGTGCTCCTCCACCACCTCCACCTCCTCCTGGTCCTCCCCCTGTTTTGGATATCAAGACGGAGGATGCTCCTGCGCTTACATCATCCGGGGGCTTCGGTGCTGTCTTCTCGGAACTTAATAAGGGTGATGCTGTCACCAAGGGCTTGCGTAAGGTGGACAAGTCTGAAATGACGCACAAGAACCCATCCCTCCGCAGTGGCTCAACAGTGTCAAGTGGCCAGAGGGGTAAGAGCCCTGCTCCTGGCAAGAAGCCCAAGCCCGAGAGTATGCGCATCAAGAAGCCTGCCAAGAAGGAACTTGAGGGTAACAAGTGGACTATTGTATGTTTTACGCGTGTGAGGGAATGTGGCCTGTCGCTAACATGTTTTAGGAAAACTTCGAAAAGGAGTCCGAGCCGATCGAGATTGAAGCCTCATTGACGCACTCCGTTCTCATCAGTCGATGCAATAACACCACCATCATTGTCAGGGGCAAGGCCAATCAGGTTACTGTCGAGAACTCAACTCGTTTGTCTCTAATTGTTGACACCCTAGTCTCGACTGTCGACGTTGTCAAAGCCAACAACTTTGCTCTTCAAGTTATGGGCACTATCCCTACAGTCATGTTGGACCAGATCGACAGTGCCCAAATCTATTTCAGCAAAGAGAGCATAGGAACCAAGGTCTTCACTAGCAAGTCGGCGGGCATCAACCTCAATGTCATTTCTGGCGAGGATGATGACTACAAGGAGGTGCCTTTGCCTTCGCAAATCTGCTCCTACTACGACGAGTCTAAGGGAGATTTGGTCAACGAAATCGTAGCTCATGCCGGCTAATTTAGAAGATACATTGGATCTGAAGATGTAGGAGTAGGATATCCATGCAAGTTTTACATCGTGCCATTGTTTTGGTCGGCATTACATGTAACTAGATATGTAATGACAACATCAGAGATGGAGTTTCGTTTTTTGGATTTAAATCGCTTATTCGTCATTCGATTTGTATGTTTAATCTATGCTTCCTTCGCCAAAAAAGAAAAAGTTGTTCTGATGTCTAGTGTCATCCATCTCATCTATATGGCATCGCACAGAAAGACAGTCAAGTCTAGAGTGCATTGTCAAACAAGTAAAAACGCCACCAACCTGGACTGCAACAGTAAACTAAGCTATCTACCCGCTAACACGGTAGCATCAAGCTCCTTCTATCTTAGAAATATGGTGTGTGAGCACGTCTACAGCTTAGCCTTGGGTGGCTCAAGAGTGGGCGTAAGCAGTTCGCGCATATCATTAGCAGCCTCGTTCAGATAGTAACTCATACGGTCACTACCAAGCCCCTTTGATACGATATTAAAGTTGAGACTAATAAAGTGTTAGCAGAAATCTTTTTCCTCATGCGTCTTGGTTGCAATATTCACCTATTCTCATTGATCATATAGGCAATGCCGAAACCTGCATCGATAACTTGGCTCCAGCCGTAGCCGTTGAAAAACTCGGAGCTGAGTTGAGAGGTGGACAGGTGCCATGAGCCGGAGTAGTTGTAGGCGGGATCTTTGTAGATAGCAGGAACCTCTTGGCCAGGCTCGAGGAGCTTCTTGAGGCCGAAGAGATGTCGATCAACCCCCTTACCATCGGAAGCAGCGGTGATATACTCAACGTGGGCATTGATGGCCTTGCGGAAGAGTTCTACACGTGTCTTATCGTCGATCGAAGAATCGGACATGGCCTTGACCCAAGCAACGGAGTCGTCAGAGACGGTTCGACAAGTCTCAGTACGACCAAGTTGAAAGCGGCGTGTTGCGGCAGATTCATAAGTAGGCCGACTCTTGCCGTACATCTTGTAGTAGGCAAGTTGGATAATCATCTGAACATAAGCATCGGGCGAACATTTGAACTTCTTAATGAGACCCTTTCCGTAGCCCTGGTATGCCTGTACAGCAAGTTGATGCTTGGCAATCACATCATTAAAGTCCTTTGTTGCGCGATCGATCTCACTCTGAACTTTTGGAGTGATCTCGAAGTTAACGAGCTGCGGGTCTGGTAAGTTGGATCGGACACTGGGGTCAGAGAAGTCGAGCTTGTTTCCAAAGATGAGATCGTTGACATAGTCGTTAAGGCGATGAGTGGGGGTGCCATCCATCATGGAGTGCTCGCCCATGAAACCAGAAGTGCCATTGTCATTAACAATGAACTGCAGGGGCTTGTCGTACCAGCGATTGGCGCCGTCTCCGTGCCAGTACTGGTGAGCTCGCTCTTCAAGCGTGACTGGCGCCGCATCATCGAGGCAAACCACGAATGATGATGACTCAATAGCCTCAAGAGCATCCTTGTTCTTGGGGTTGGCCTTGAGGAGGATATCACGAGCCTCAGTCCAGACATCTCGGTTCTCCGAGGTGAGGGCGCCAACAGCAGGAACACGTTGAGCGATCTCGTAGACACGCTTGAATTGCTGCTCAAGTTCTGAAGTATTGAGCTGCTTTCCATCAACCTCATGTTGAATCTTGAAGAACTGGTTCTTGCGAATAGCAATAATATGCTTATTTTCCTCGGGCGAAAACTTGACAGGATAGTCCGCCGGCTTGGCTGCAACACGAGAGGCGTTGAACATCCATTGGTAACTATCCATACACATGGGCAACTTCTTCATATACTCTGGCTCGAGGGTGCCGGCGTCAACCTGCTTCTTGAACTCGAGAGCAGAGGTTGTGATCGCAGCCGCGCGCTTGGCTGGGTCTCTTCTCCGTCTGTCGTCCCGGTGGGAATAGAAGTAGCTGACATAAGGGACAACGGGATCGCGGTATGAGAGATATGCTGCATCATTCCACCACTCATAGATCCAGTTCTTAGTGTTAGGGTCCTCGCGCTTGGCCACAAGCTTTTCTTGAAGCTTCGAGCCTACACCGCCAGGGCGCACAAACTCGTCGACGGCCTTCTTGCTGGCCTCGTACTCGCTGGCGGATAGTAGGGGGTGTAGTGACTTAAGATAACGCTTCGCAGTCTCCTCGAGTGTGGGCACGGGTAATCGAGGAAGGGAGTCTTGCCACCGCAGCATGGGCCCTTTGGAATTGTTTTCAACATAACCTGTGCGATTCGCATAAGTACGTTGAACACGGACATTCAAGATTTGCATGGAGGGTAGCGTATACCTGAAGAGGCCGAGGAGCTGTTGGCTCGCTTGGTGGGTGCCATGATGAGAGTTTGCGCCTGGTTTCAGTTTGTCAGAGATTTTGCGATATTGGGATGAGGCAATGTTCAATAGTAAAGAATATGATAAGCGATCGACTTGAATGGAAGAGCAATCATGATGTCTGGCGCAAATGTCTGGGCCCGGGCAGGTGGAGCATTCGATCCATCACAAGCAATCCACGGACCCTAGTTCCTGTCGCCCGCCAATGACTCGGCATCCATCCATCAGCAATAGAGAAAAGCCGGTCGAGTGCTCATGTTCTTCCTTGTTGTCGAAGACATGTGAAGATGCCTCACATGAGGTCAAGGATGCAGATATGGTTGGAGATGACTTACAGCGCGTGTTTTGGCGAAGTTACGGAAGCTATTCCTAAGGGCGGGAGAGCGGGCTGAAGTCAACAACATGGCCGACACGAAGGAAGAACGATCAGAGAAGAGGGGAAACGCAAAGACGAGAGTCTGAGGAGTTGGGGTAGATATGTAGGCGACGATGTTGTCGGCTTTCTCTATGAGAATAGCAATAGATCCGGTTTCGCTCACGACGCTTATTGCTTTGGCCTCGGCTCAAGACGCGGCAAGCTTCCAGAATGGAGTCAGTTGGAGAGTAGGCAAAATTGGGCCGGTAATCTTTAAATTGGATGGGTATTATCAGACCAACGGGAGTCTTGTTATGGAGGTAGTTGACGACCAAATGCGACGTTTGCTTGTGACCGAGTCGTCACCCGGTCCCCTCAAAAACCTTGGGCCGAGGTCCAGATGCCAGGGAGGACCGACGGATGTGCAATATTCATCCAATCATAAGGCTACCTTAGTTAGTGGTCGATCTATCCAGATCCACCATCTCCGAGGCAGTCATACCTAGGTTTGAGCCTCTTCAACCTGGATGTTATTGAACTACAGAATTGGGGTAAGTGTGAAAGCCATAATATAAATTCGAGATCGAATATTTAAAGTTCCAGCCTCTTTCATTCTTTGCAGACGCTTCAATTGGCTAGATTGTATTGTAAACCCTCTTTGCACATCCACTCTGTAAGAGCACGCACAAAGAAAGGCTTCCTGATGACAACATACCCCAGTTTAACTCATTCGTGGGGAAGTGGAGAGCTCACTTCTCCAGGTTCCTTTGGCCCATTGCCAATTCTCCAGGGCCTCAATCATTGCATACCTAATACTTAGAAAGGCCGCACCAGAAACATAGTTGGCTTTGATACTGTGTATACTGTCTTTCCCCCATTGGTCCGACAATGATATGGTCGGCACGTATTAGTTAACCCACTCAATACATTCTACCATATGGAATAAAATTCATATTCATATTTTTTTTGGTTGCTGCTGCAGATTCACAAGGAACAACCTCGATAGCCATGTTGAAGGATTGGACAATAAGAGGAAGGAAACATCAAGGACAAGAAAAGCAGCTAACGTGAAACATTCCAATTCGCCAGTATCACAAACCAAGCATGGACCATATAATATCGACTAGCAAGAAACAACCAAGGCATCCATGCCATGTAGTAATACACCCTTTCACAACAGACAAAATCAGCTTGCACGCATGTGCGCTGGCCAGAGATACCCCAAAGAATCCTCCATTTGCCGGGTTGGGCAAGAGTGACTGCAAGGGCCCCTCCCGAAGAAGGACGTGCCTTCACCTCATTATAATCGACGCCAAATAAATGAGGCCCATATTTGATGACGAGTGGTGCAATGGCTTTAGATCGTGCCGATTGCTGCACTCCAATTCCTTGTATCAGTCAGACGCCGTGACTTTGAACCCAAGTACCCTTTACATTATTTTCCTCAAGTCAGTCAGTCTTGTGTTGACCACCCTAACACCAGTCTCTTATGCTTCGAAGGTCTTGATCTGACCATCGCTGCTGGGAGGGGGAACAGCTTGTGCGCCTGGGACAGCCTGGAAGCTCAATCGATCGCCTTCGTTCATGGCTTCCTGGGCAAGTCGCGCGCCCTGCTCACCTCCGACAGCCGCCGCAGCCTTGAGACCTTCCTGCACCTCTCGAACTCTTCGTCGGAAGGTCAATCGATCCAGGAACAGCTGCTGTCTTGCCCGTTCAAGCTCTCGTCGCTCCGCACGCAGAACCGCCTCCATCTCGTCAAAGTACTTGAGCTTCAGTTCAAGCTTTTGTAGCGTCACGTTAGAGGCAGCAGAAACCAAGCGCGTCATTTCACGTTCTTCGTGGGATGCAAACCCCGCAGCTCGGGCGCCTATCGAAGCCAAGGGTATAGATGCAAGCGCGTTCGTCTTCGTCGTGGTAGTGGTTGTTGTTGTCGTCGTCGTTGTGGTTTCTTGCCGAACGTCGATGTCCATTGAGTCATTCTTGGATTTGTTGTCACCGTTGGCCTGGGACTCGTCATCGGCTTTGTCGCCGTCCAATTGCTTGCGGAGTTTGCGCTTGAGCTCTTCGGCAGACTTGCTTGCGGCTGCAGCCGTGCTAGCGGGGTCTGCTAGACTAGCAAGGAATCCGACAACTGACATCACGGGGTTATCAACTTGGCTGAAGGGAAGTTGTCCCTGCTGGGGTCCGAGCATAGACAAGCCAGTCGGAGCATTGATGGGAGCTTCGGAGTCCAGATACTTCTCCTCGATATCCAGTTGCAGGAATTGGAGAACGCATTCTTCTCGTGTACGAGTACCAACATGCTCTGCAATCTCACCCCAGTCGTCATCGAATCGTTCAAGGCCTTCAAGAAGTCGCAGGATCTCGGCATCTGTCCAAGGAGCGTCGCGATCGAGGGTAGATGTGTAAGTGGGGTTCTCCATCTTCACATACATGTTGCTGTTATGATTGGCAGGCAGACGACCCTCAGTGAAGCAGTTGGGGCAAAGATCATATTTGGCCTTGGGGTTGACGTCTGTATGGTTGCTGTGATAGTATATCCGAGTGCAGTCATTGCCGCACTGGTGGCAATGAACTTTGGTGATAGGGGTCTTGGTGGCATCCTCCGCGCCAGGCACGCCATTGGTGGTTGGCGTCTCGCCATTTGTCTTACCCTCAGTCTTGCTAATGAGTGTGTTCTTGGCATTGGCCTCGTAAATATTTCGTCCGATTTCGAGGTTCTGCTCAGCCTTGGCTGGAGCGGAAGCGGCAGCCTTTTGGTCAGTATCTTGACTCTTCTTGCCCTCCAAGACCACAGGGTCAGCTGAGGGCTGCCACGCCTGTAGACCTCGGGGAGTATCGCATATGATCTTGAAGTGGCCAGTAAAAGGTGGTCCGACATGCGAGGGCCGCTGATCAGCGTCGACCTAGTGGATGTCAGAAAACCCAAATAGCTACAAAGAAAGCTTCTTACCTGATAGTTGATTAAGCCCCATTGCTCCAAGAAAGCATGAACGCGCATAATGGCACAGACATCGCCAGCTAAGTTTCGGCGGCAGGCCGTCACTGTCAAATACTCTACAGGGTTAAGACGGTATGTATTGATCATAAAATCGCGATAGTCTTTGTAAACGGCGGGTGTTTTGCTTCGGTTGCGGTTGTTGAAAAATTCGGCCATCGCTTTGCGCTCGATTTCGTGGATTACGTTCATATCGAACCAGGTACTGTAGCTCGGGAGGACAATCGCATGAGTTTGCGTAATGAGATGATCGCGAGCAGCTGACTCAACAACTTCCTTTGACTTGGATTCTTGACCATTCGCGCCAGCTGCCCCATCTTCCTTTGTCTTGGCCTCATCAGCGGGCGCATCATTCATCTCTTCATCACCTCGAGCTAGATGTCTCAGTAAAAGCTCATTCATATTTCGGTCAGTTTCATTACCTGGTGCAGGAGTTGTACTATCCTGCTTGATGTTTGCTTCAGTGGCCAACCCCTCGGACATCTGGATGTCTAAATCCCATGAGCTTCATGTTTAGACCAGATAAGAGCAATCGCAATGCGCACATACCTTCACTATCGCCTGCACCTGAATCTGGTTGCAAAGGGGGCTGCGCGAGGATAGGGTTGCTGTTGGGCGAAGCACCGTTACCGGGCGACCCATAGGTGGCAGTGTCGTCCATCTTAATACAGACGACCGCGATCAGTAGTTCAGAAGGGGCGACGAATCAATCGAGCGCGCACAATAAAATTGATGCGCGATGATAGGCGAACAGAAATATCGCGAAATAGGTGATGATTCTTCAGGTATCGTCGGTGATTCGATATCGCTAGCGTCGTGATGTTGATGGAGTCTGGCGATGAGATGGGTCGCGTCTTGGAGAAATTTTGGCGCGAACTGACTGGCCTCGACCATCTCGACGCGCAGTTCCAGGGAAGGGATGAGTGTATCACGTGACATTATCATTAGCTAATCACGCTACACTGGCTGATTCCGTTGCAGTTCATGAAGCGGGCAGCCACTGTGTAAACGTCAAAATACCTAGGTACTCTTTAATATTCGCTGCATACCTACTAGCAGAAAAGTCTAAAAATAAGTCTAGTCATGTCTTGGCTATTAATGAGAAGCGTTTTATTTAGGGAATCGAGAGCATGATACTATGTATCAAATACGGATCATGAACACCCGATACAAGTGCAGACCCTTCACTGGAATCAAATAAACTCAGAATGAGGAGTATATATGTGAATCTCCATATAAGCAACATCCTCTTCTTTGTTTAATAATGCTCTGGGGCAGATCAAGAGTCTTTTTATCGATATATTGAACAAAGCTGTCATGTGATACCTTTAAGCCGGTTCGGCATTCCAATCCACATGCCGTCGGTTCCCGGCCTGGCCGATGACGGCGGTAGGCCACGACCTCGGGCCGTTAACAACCGTCGCCGACTTAACCTAGCTACATCACTCTTCAAGAGGGCAGTTGGTTCGCCATCATCACAACTCAAGAACGTCCTCACAATGCTTCCGATTTCGAAACGATTGCTGGCACAAAGGGCCACAGGCCTCATGGCGCGCGCGCACGCCTACAGCCTGGGCGCACAACGGCAGCGCCTGCTATCTACCTTGGCGGTTCTCGAACAGAAGGATGGCCAACTCAACCACAGCTCGTTGAGCGCCTTCACAGCTGCGAAGAAATTGGGTGGAACAGTACATGGTTTTATTGCCGGTAACAACATCAAGTCTGTGGCTCAAGAGATTGCCAAGGCTGAGGGCGTTGAAAAGATTATTGCCGTCGACAACAGTGCATATGAGAAGGTTGGTTCATTGACCTAAATTATATGCTCGCAGCGCTAACTCTGGAACAAGGGTCTCCCCGAGAATTATGCCCCTCTCCTGGTTGAGAATATCAAGAAGGGCGGTTATACACATGTCATTGCAGGCCACACCGCATTCGGCAAGAGTGTCATGCCTCGGGTCGCTGCTCTCCTCGATTCGCAGCAGATTTCTGATATCACAGCAATTGAAAACGAGAACACCTTCGTCCGACCTATCTACGCTGGCAACGCGATCGCCACCGTCGAGTCGTCAGACTCCGTCAAGGTCATCACCATTCGAGGCACTGCATTCGCTGCTGGTCCCCTTGAGGGAGGTTCTGCCACCGTTGAGGATGGAGTTGACTCCAAGCCCGACTCGCCTACTGAGTGGGTGTCGGAGGACTTAGCCAAGTCAGACCGTCCAGATCTTTCAACTGCTAGCCGTGTTGTGTCTGGAGGCCGTGGTCTTAAGTCCAAGGAGGAATTCGACAAGGTCATGCTACCTCTCGCTGATGCTCTTGGTGCCGCCGTTGGTGCCTCGCGTGCTGCTGTTGACAGTGGGTACGCCGATAACAGTCTGCAGGTGGGTCAAACAGGCAAAGTCGTTGCCCCTCAGCTGTACATGGCCGTGGGTATCTCAGGTGCTATTCAGCATCTTGCGGGTATGAAGGATAGCAAGGTCATTGCTGCGATTAACAAGGATCCCGATGCTCCCATCTTCCAGGTTGCCGACGTCGGTCTGGTCGGTGACTTGTTCGAAAAGGTACCTGAGCTCACCGACAAGGTCAAGAGCTCTTAGACATCTATGATTTACATGGTTTGAGGTCCAGAGTGATGTAATATACAAACAGTTAAAGTGCCCTTCACTGGTCTTATTTGAGGACAGCTAACATGTCTTCTGTGCTCGTGAACTTTTCTCTCTCTTTGCCATTCCGTTGCCCACGTTCTCGTTCTGCGCGGTCAATTTGTCGCCAGTCGTCCCACGCAACAGCTCGGCATGTTGTTGGCCCAGCGTCGTCTCGCAAGCCCTCCCACCCAGATACACTGCTATTGCACGATGCGTTGAGAAAGCGACCCCCTGAAAGCCAGTCGTGAACAATCGCATCACCAGTCGTAAATGCGTCCTGCATAGTAGATGCGATTACACCAGTTGGGCCATTTTTAACCCAGCCGGCGCAATATACTCCCGGGACCCTCTCGTTGTGCGCGCCTCCAGCATGCGTATCTGAAACCATCCTCGTTACTCGACCAAGGCCATCATTATCGACAACGCCCCGGCTTTCATCAAACTGGATACCGATTTCAGAAAACCCAGGCAAGGCTACAGATTTATATCCGACTGAGCGGAACACAACATCGGATGGCAAGATCGTGGTTTCGCCTGTAGCACTGACCGATGACTTTGGGTCAAATGGTGTAGCGAGTTTCGTAATGTCGAATTCGGTGCTTGCCACCTGAGAAGGAGCTTCCTGGTTTCCAAGAAAATGCTTCGGTGAGAGACAGGTGTCCAAAGACCATGCCTTGGAAGCTGCCTCGACAGGCGTTGTGGAGCCCTTTAACAGAACTTCCATAAGTCGCTTTGAGGCACGCGGCAGGGCTTTTAGGTCTTCGGGAATAAGTGACCGATTGAAGGGCAGAAACGCAACTTCTTTGAGTTTCATGAGCTCCCGTACCTCCTTGATGGTGAATGAAGCCTGTGGATATTACATCAGTGCTGCCAGCATCGACATCTTGTTGACTATACCTGCATTGGCCCTCTTCGTCCGACAACATGGACTCTCTTGACCCTACTTTTGGACAACGTCTCAAGCGCCTTCTCAGTAATATCTGTTTTTCTGAGAACATCAATGTCCTCGAGAAGCATTCGCCCCACGTCAAGAGCAACATTTCCTTGGCCAATGACCACAGCCTCCTCGGCTTGAGAGAGGTCCAAGTTCAGATCAGAGCATTCAGGCAGACCATTATACCATCCTACAACCTCGCGCGCTGAATGAATGCCGCTAAGAGTCGACTCGCCTGGGATTCCCAGTTTCTTGTCTTCGGATGCGCCATACGCGAAGAGAACGGCATTATAATGATGCATAAGGTTCTGCAACTCTATTGTGCAATGTTTGGAAGAGTGGCCCTGATGCCCGATAGAGACATTTCCAATAAATGTAAAATTGGGTTGTGATGCAATCTCATCAAACTTGTCTTGGCAATTCTATATGACCATATTAGTTGTGCAATATTCACAGTTATTCTATAGGGTAACTAACCTTAACTTCAGGATGATCGGGTGCAACGCCATGACGAACCAATCCGAACGGTACTGGAAGACTCTCATACATGTCAACTTTGACTCCTGGCACCTTTCCCATTACTCGATAGGCAGTATAGAATCCGGCAGGTCCAGATCCCACTACTGCCATGCGAAATGGCGCATCCGGAGACCGAGAGCTTTGCTGAAGTGTCGAGGAAAAGTGTCTACGAGAAGCCAACCAAGAAATTCGAGGACTTGTATCCTGGCGACCGAAGCGCCGCGCTATTGACAGCATAATTTTTTTTTAATTGATGATGACAATGATAGCTCTCCCGTTGTCCAAGAGATAGCCCAATGACTACGAAGTGACTCTTTAATTCGAAGAACAACGGGCCTGCCACTCACGGCATTGGTCGGTCACCGACCTCCGATGCAGCATGCGGCATGTTGCCGTGCCAACACGGCCTGCTCCATGTACACAGTTTCGTCAGAGATATGCGGCATCATCGTTCTCAGTCCCAAACGAAAGACCCTCCCTCTCCCGGCCCCCCAGTTTCTCGGATAACAATCGCATTCTTCACGACTCGCCTGTCGTGATTAACGACTCCCCGCTTCGGCTTCATTCCAACACAGGGCGAACAGTACAACCAGCAATTTGTTGCGCATACTACAGCGCACCGCGTTGCGACGACAGACATGGCTCCGTCGCAAGCGCCTTTTCTTTACAGCGCCGTTCATAGTGACTCGCGCTTTCCAGAGCCCAAGTTCGATCCTAAGGCTGTTACAAGAGCAAGCTGGACACCTCCCAAGCCAAGAAAGAAGCACGATGGACCGCTCGTCTCCTTCAACAGACACCCTGAGTACGTCCTGTCGCATTGCTTTAACACCAGATACCAATGCTAACCATCTAACCCCCAGTATGCACGAGGTTCTTACCTATAGAACCAATGAGTATGCTTCCATGAGCCCACGCAGTAAGAGCTTCATTAAATGGCTCCGACATGTGCAGTCTGCTCTGCGCGTGCTGCAGCTCATCGCAGCTCTTGGATTGCTTGCGTTGATGATTCTTATCACCAAGGTGCCTACTCTTGAGGGCTGGGTTATGAGAATTACTGTGAGACTCCGGTCCCTAATAATCTTGAGTTGTGACTGACATGGATGGTAGCCTGGCGTTGTGATAGCGCATTGTATCTATGGAATCTACCATCTTTCCCGTGATGCTGCAGGGCGCTCGCCCGCGTCCTCAGCCTCATATCAGCTCTTTTGTGGTGTCACTGACCTTGGTGTTGCTCCTCTGTATGCTTTTGGTGCCTTATCAGTACGCACCAAGAGTGAAGCTTGGACGACCCGCCTCTCGGACCAATCGCTCATGGGGACCTTCAAGCCTGTCCTTTTCTATACCTTCGTCGCCGCTGGTGGTCTTCATCTCATCAGCTTGGCGATTGCTGGTTGGTTGGGTTTCATGTTCCGCAAGATCAGCTTGATGCCCCCCGACATGAATCCTCTTGAGAGCCACTTGACTGCTCGGCCAAAGCACAAAAGGAACAAGTCATCTGTGATGACTGCCAGCACCATGGAGAGCGACGCCCGCATGTCCACGCCGCGAAGCTCCCGACGAGATTCTCTTATACCTCAAGAAGGTATTCACGATAACATCGAACCACCACGCGCTATCCCTTTCACTCACACCCGTAACGGATCAAGTACAACAATCGGAACTAGAGATTCTCGTACCAAATTCCCACCACCTCCGCAGTACCAGAGAACCCCAACAACTCCCCGCCGTGAGCGCCGAGATTCTGCTGGCTCAAGGGCGACTACACGGACTTCCGCTACCCGTTCAATCTACCATGACGCCTACAGCGAGATTCCTCTTGACGAGCAGATCGGCTCTCGCCCATCTAGCAGCTACAACAGGCATAGCCAACCTCGGCCAGCTAAATTCACCGAGACCTGGATGCCTACTGACTCGCTCATCTCTCGAACAAATCAACGAAATCGTGAAATGGAAGCAGCCAAGACAAGTGCCGCGAACCGGGAGAACAAGTCATATGAGGCCTTGGCTCAGCGATACGCTCACGATGATTCTGATTCCGAGTATGGTGATGAGAACAACCCCTCATATGACCTGGGTGTTGATGGCGATGAGCTTCGACCTCATCCTCTCCGCTTGAACCCTCCAGCTGAACAGCGTGAACGCAAATTCCCCCCTCGAGCCAAGACGCCTTTCTTCCCATTCAAGGACTCATTAACCGACATCAGTTCAAACACAAGACGTGTCAGTGCTAGCAGGGACATTGCCGACGAGAAGCCAGCTTTAGTCCCCAGAAATCGGCAGAGCTCTATTCAACCAGAGCCAGAATTTTATGCCAGGTCGTACGGAGAGCTCCAGAGCGCAACACCCCCTGTTATGATTGGCAGTGACAACCGTAAGGTTTCGACAGGTAACGATTACAACCAGCATACTTCAGCGGCATATGGCCGCCGTAATGTTAGCGGTAAGATGGTGGAGGAGGGTCGAGCTTCAGGAAACCGTTATTCCTTTCTTGACGGACGCAACCCGCTTGCAGAAAGGAGATGAAATTTTGGGTTTGAATGTTCCGTGATACTTTTATGAGTTTCATGCAGGATGCGTCAAGGCTGAATGTTTGGGAAAGGTATGGGATGGGGAAAATGACAAGATATCCGAATATGTTGGTAGTTTATTAGGTAGTTTTGGTGTTTGATAATACAAAAGTCTCGAATCATTCCCTTCTCAGTTTCACATTGATTGAACAGCACTATTCACCATTCATGTACGACTGCCAAGATACCGACGGCCCCCGTAGGCTGTCGTCCCTCCATCCCTTCACATCCCACAAGTCTAATTGACACAAGTGCCTCATTGTTGGACGGCCATGCGGGCAATTCCAAGGTTTGTCCAACTCTGCCATGTGCCGTATCAGCGTTTCCATTTGCCCATGCGTCAAAGCCTTCCCAATCATGACGCTACTCCGGCACGCTCTTGATGCAAACATTTTCCTCACTTTTGAGGGACGGGGTATATGTTTGGACTCTGACGATTCTTCGCCAAGCAATGCTACTAACTCCTCAAAGTCAGTCAGCGAGAAGGTTACCTCGCGACTCATCGGAAGTGCCAGCACTTCGCAGCGAGAGCCCACCGGCTCATCTCCACTCATGTCAACATGAACTTTGAACCCATTAGCCTCGATGGCAGGGATATTTTGTACTACAATCTCTTCTTCGAGTGCTGTCAACTCGAGCCTTTTCGGATGGACTAGCCGCTGAGACTGTACTGTTTGAATCTCCTGCAATCTTTCGAAATTGTACTTTTCGTCCGTTGCATGTTGGTCAATAATAAAAAGTTCATTCCTTTCGGCTGCCTCCAGCTCCTCGCCTGGTCTTGCGTTCGCCGGACGGCTTGCGATAATAAAGCCCATGTTGAACTGCCCAGCTATTCTCATTCTGAGAAAGTCTTTGCGAGCTATGGTCAGAGATAGTTTTTCTTCCGCATTGGCTGCAGCAAGATCTGTCACCTCATCATCGACAGCTGGATAGTCTTGACTTAGACCAAGACCATTCGCCCAGGACTTTAACCCTAATTTTATGACACTTTCGTCTGTCCGCAGGTGTTGGAGCAGTTGGGTTGTTGATTCCTTTTTTCGTACATTAGACTTAAGAGTCTGACTTTTGTGGTCAGTTACCATAGTTTCGCTAGGCAATGGGGCGAGAGGACTGTTAGGCAGAACCCCATCTGCTCTCTGCCCTCCCAAGCTCTCAGAAATATTTAACGGAACGGCTGATTCGGTGGTAGCGTCTTCATCATTGCCCTCATCAGACGCGGCGTTGCTGCTGTCTGCGTCTGCATCCTCAGATTCTGAGGCCATGTCGCCATCAGAAACCTCGTCGGCTTGCTCTTGGTGGAAAGACTTCTTTTGATCTGTCGTGCCGCTACCGGCAGTATATATCTGTGTTAGGCGGCTTCCGAAAGAGGGTTTTGGATCATCGACCTCCATTTCATCTCCGATGGTAGCCGTAGTGCGCTCACCTTGATCTGGAGCGCTTGTGGTGGCCTGTATCTTCTCACCACCAATGAATATCGTAGTCACTTCAGATGCTGTCCTTGTCCGTGGCACTTTCAGTGGGCTGGTGTGCGTGCTCTCCTCCTGTCCGCGCCTCAGTGGATTTGTAGCAGGAATCCGAGATTCACTCTCTACCACAGCCAATGGATTAGTTGTGGTAGTATAATGGGTAGCTTTTGTGACGCTGTTCGCTTTCAGTTGCTTGTTGAAATCGCGGACAGGCAGTGGCTTATCAACATCGTTTTCATCACTCTCTGATGGAGGTGAAGGACTCCTGACAAAGAGGCTCGGCTCCCTCTCCCTGGTAGAAGGCCGCGAAGAATCTGAGGTAATCGGCTTTTGTACAGACACTGATGCTGTGCTGCCTCGATCTTTCGGCCGCGAGGTTGCCCCCCTTCCTACCCACCCACTGATCAGGTTTTGACCACTGGTGTCTTTTGCTAACGATCTTGACCCGCCAATTCTCCTTGCAGCACCAGAAGGAACGTTTGAAACCGGGCTGTCTTCGCTATCTTCTTCATCCGATTTGAGATCCGGATGAGAATCATCATTGGGCTTCTTAGGGGTGATAGATAGTGGTTTGAAGGGCGTATTGGTGCTTGGTTGCTTCTCAGTGCGGCTCTTAAACGGCAAAAGCTGAGATGTAGGGACCGAGTAGTCTTGTGAGTCGAAAAGGTTTGTGAGAGAAGTGCGTAAGTTGTCGAGGAGCTGGTGTTGATCATGCAATAAGATACTCCTCTTATCAGGGCTGACATTAACATCGTACATGTGGGTATCAAGCTGAATATCCGCCAGAATAAAAGGAGCCTGAGAGTTATTGTAAGATTTGTATACCTCGTTGAATGCCTTTGCAAACTGAGGCAAGCCACAGGGCCTTCCGTTCACAAAGAACATCTGGCGGTCCGGTGTTTGGCGCCCATCGCCATGTGAAGGTCGTGAAACATGGCCCATAATACGAACATTTTTAGATGTGGATTTATGCTTGAGATCGGCCTGCAAACCTGGGCCAACTGCAGAAGGGCACATCTCCAGAGTCAAATCGAGTGGTACTAGGGCCGTCAAAGTCTTTGCCCCAAAAATGTTGATAATGTTCTCTCTTGTTGTTGGATTGCCCTTGGTTGAGAATAGATGGATTCTTTTCCCTTTGGTAGGTTGCTGAGATACGGAGAACTTAAGATTAGTTTGAATGCAAGCGTACTGACCAAGAAGAGCGATGACCTTGTTCCATTCTCGTTTTATGTTTCGCTCTAGCTCACGGCGACGAACAGGTAGATTGTGGAACAAACGCTCAACTGAGACGGTAGTGCCCTTTGAGGCTGCCACGACTGCGGTCCCCTTCAGCGCTCCAGAGGGCTCGAAGCTGAGCTTTGTCCCCTTAGGAGCTTCGCCCTGCTGACAAGTCGTGATACTCACGATGGACAAAGCGCACAAGGAAGCCAATGCTTCACCACGGAAACCAAACGTCTCCAACGTCGCAATGTCTGAGTATGATGAGAGTTTTGACGTATGGTGTTTAAGAGCCACTGATGGATAATTGGCAGGGGCAATTCCAGACCCATTGTCAGCCACCTCAATCAGATCAAGTCCTTGATTCTTAAAGCGCACATCTGTAGAACTTATGTTAGAACACTCTACTCGTATTCATTGATGGGCTAAGTTGATAAGAGTGTGTATATGCCTACCTATGCTTGTTGCACCAGCATCAACGCTATTCTCAACCAGTTCCTTCACAACAGAGCAAAGATCAACAATAACCTGACCAGACTGTATTTGATGAACCTGGAAGAGTCAGCAAAAAGACCCTTTGTTGGTGTTGAAGGGGAACGTACCGTGCGCCCATCAATCTGTTTTATGGTAGTCATGCTTGGGATTCACTTCAGGATCTCAGACATAATACAGGTAACGCGTTTAGGGGTGACGAGACCCTGATGAAATTATAGTTCTGACACCATTTGAATGCTGGAGAGAAGAGGTAGCTCTTTGAAGAGGCACTGCACGCCTGCAGTCGAATCTTTGAAATCAATCTGCAGTATATATTTACTCCATTTATCATTCAGTATGAGGTGCTATTTGAACGAATGCAGGTCGGATGAATGTCTGACAAGGGTCTAAAGTGGAAAGAAGTCCCACCTACCTACCTAACCATTTGTAGAGTCGTGCATTATCAGTTATCGCATATTCTTTTAACGGGGTACAACCAAGTCCGTAGGGATTGAAGAAAAGAGGATCGGCTGGCAGTCGAGACGGGGTGATTTTGAGAAACGGAAGCCTTGACCTATGAACCAGACTTCTGGTGTGCTTGCATGGAAAGATGCAGCCATGAGCCCAGCCTACGAAGCTCACGAAAATGCAGCCCCCAAACCTAGAGTCAGGCCTTGGCCGATCCTTGCATGTTTTTCTGTAAAGCCTGAAGATGAAGGATGGTGGTTCATACCTATAGAGGTACTAACGGAAGGCCTTCCTGTTCCTTGGGCTTCCTCTATGCCCGCAAGACCTGCTTAAACAATGCCTCCAACTCATTGACAATGAATGATGCGAGAGGCAGATAAGAACAGTGTGTCCCTCGCCATCCGATATTGACGGCCAGCCGTTTGTTCATGTCTCACGACACATCGTGGCGCCCAGTAGATAAAGAGCCCTTGGTATGGAATGAAGGAGCCTGATCCAACTTTAGACCCGGCTCCACAAACGAGCCAACGCCAGCCGATTCTTGGTCCAAGTTTCGATTTGCAGGACATGTCAAGACTGTTCATTTACCAAGCTTCGCCCCAGGGCCCAAGGAAGCTATCGCCAGCTTCCAGGCCAAGGCGGAAGACACACTCGGCAGTACTACTTACGCACTAACACGAAACTAAAAGGGAGAGGCGTCGACGGTAGGCTTCCAAAAAGTCAGAATCGTGCGGCGACACGGGAACGTGTGAGCTGTCGTGCATTCGGAGTGACGCAGTTGGCTCTTATCTTAATGATAAGCAGCCTCGGGTGGCGTATCAAGTCTCCTCTAACACCGTCGACACCAGATTCAAAATCGAAAGGCTGGGCGTGCTTATTCTATAGGACTCGGCAGCACCCGGCTAGAAAAGTGAGAAATACGGTCGCATACAGCCGTATAAGTCGGTTTTCTCTAGAAAGCTTCTGGCCAGCCTGTAATTAAATGCCTGCAGGAAATCCCTGTCACGAGGTAGTGACAAGATGAAGAGGTGATGACCAGTTCCATGCTAATTTGGTTTTGTTGTTGGGGTTTGTTCCTTGTAACTTGGGATAAAAGGCCAGCTTCTCCAAATGCGTGGCGCTTAGAGCCAGCCCCAAGGAAGGGTTCAGAGGGGAAAAAAAAGGGGACATGCAACGCTAAGTGGCTCCGACTCGGCTGATGAGTGGGAGAAGCCATCAACATCCAATTTCCCACCCACATTCATTGGATTTGGAAGAGACAGGGGATTCGGCATGCGGCATAGCTTTGTGGACATCCATCTTGATCACGCTGTATGTTCGCTAAACTATTAGCTACAGTCACTGTCGTTCTCGTTGTCTTCTCACATTGTGCTCGTCGTTGCGACCGCAGCCAAAAGCTTGTACAGAGGCTCGTTCGTTACATTGGATGTTGGAGGTGATTTTCAATTAGCTGCTGGCAACGGCCAAACCACCAACCCCGGTTGCATCTTGTCGCAAACGGGTCTTCTACTGTTACCGCCTGGGGAATCTCCAATTGCGCCTTCACCGACCCTCACTAAATCCCTGTTGGCCCTCTTGGTGGTGCCCTGAAGCTGTTCTAGTCAAACTCATCTTGCAAGCGTTGTTCGTTCGTATTTGGTCTTAATCTTAGCCTCGACCTCGTCCTCTGCCCTGGCTTGACCTCGTCTCCCCGACGTCGTTACCTAATTTGAAGACTGCCTCAACCCTCACCTCGACCTCTTCGATAGTAATTTTTCTTTTTCGACACCAATTCTGCCTCCCTCAGTTTAGGCTCGCGGCGAGTCTTAACGCGCCTTCTCCATGAAGAGGCGCTCCTCCGGGTCGGCCGATGACGGTGACGAATCCTCCCTCGAATCCGATATTCCCGACCCCGACCCTAATTCGAAGACGCGCACCTCGCCCGCACGAGCTCGACGACCGAGTAGTCTCAATTGGAAGCCATCCAGCGATTGTAATGGCAGAAACGGCCAGGCTCGTGAAGAGACTCAAGCAACGGCCGCCCTAAAACCCACCTCTCTTGCAGCACCGTCCACCCCCGACATGGCTCTCGCCAGGACACCAACGCAGTCTCCTTCTCCGAAAAGGCGTGCACACCGTCCTCGCATCTCCATCATCGTCTTGCTCACCTCTGCGCTGGGTATTGCGCTTCTCATCAGCATTCTCAGATCTCTTGTGACCAGTCAACTCGATCCAAAGGGATGCCGTATGTCCTACATGCGACCATCATATGTGCGCTTTACCGAGTTCGATACTGAACACACGCGCTTCGCAACCAAATATTCGTTATATCTTTATCGCGAACAAGGTATCGAGCCCGCGGATAAGGTACGTTACGACATCTTTCATCCTGTATCTTGGCCGACCGGTTGCTGAACTTATACGTCGATAGCTTCTTGGTATTCCTGTATTGTTTATTCCAGGAAATGCAGGTAGTTACAAGCAGGTCCGTCCAATTGCTGCAGAGGCAGCCAATTACTTCCACAATAATCTTCAACACGACCATGGCACTCTTGATGCCGGCATCCGGAGTCTGGACTTCTTTACCGTGGATTTCAATGAAGATATCACAGCATTTCATGGTCAGACGCTGCTTGACCAAGCCGAATATCTCAACGAAGCTGTTCGCTACATTCTCTCTCTTTACTCCGACCCTCAACGTGCAACTCGAGAGAGTCACCTCCCTGATCCGACATCGGTTATTGTTTTGGGACATTCCATGGGCGGAGTGGTCGCAAGGGCTATGCTTGTTCAGCCCAATTATCAGACAAACTCGATCAACACTATTATCACGATGTCGGCACCGCATGCCCGTCCTCCTGTAACTTTTGACGGGCAAATAGTTCAGATTTACGACGAGATCAACGATTATTGGCGTCGGGCATATTCGCAAAAATGGGCAAACAATAACCCTTTGTGGCATGTTACTCTGGTTTCAATCGCAGGCGGTGGCCTGGACACGGTGGTTCCATCAGATTACGCAAGTCTCGAGTCTCTAGTACCCCCGACACATGGTTTCACTGTCTTTTCAACCGGTATCCCGACAGTATGGACGAGTATGGACCACCAGGCCATTCTTTGGTGCGACCAATTCCGAAAAGTTATCACAAAAACACTCTATGATATTGTAGACGTTCATCGCGGATCGCAAACTCGACCACGAGCTGATCGAATGAAGACTTTCAAGAAGCGTTTTCTGACGGGGATGGAACCAACGATGGAAAAAGACTTACCACTAAAAGAAGCAACGACTCTTCTAACATTACGTGACGATTCGAACTCTATTATTCCGGCGGGACAGCGACTTGTTCTTGATCAAATCGGCCAGCAGCCAAAGCCTCAAGCGCATCTGCTTCCCATCCCACCACAGGGCTCACCTGAGGCGAAACGATTCACTCTTCTTACGGATGCCCCTCTCGACGAGGCTGGTGAGAATGGCAAGCTAGAAGTTCTGTTCTGCAGTGTATATCCCTTCCAGTCCGGACAAGCCACTTCATTGTATCCATTCCAGATCGATCTCTCGAGCGATGACAGCGGCTCGACAAGGCTTGCTTGTAAAAATGCGGCATCGGATCGTATTCTACTACCTGCGTCAACCTCCTCGTCTAAATATCCTTTCTATCTTGACCGGGAGCGGGAAATTGTCCCTTTCTCATACCTTCAATACGGCCTCGAACAGCTCTCCGATCATCAATTCGTGGCCATCATAGAGAAGACTGCTACAAATTCCAACAGCTTCTTGGTTGCAGAGTTCAGTGATCAGTCTGCTTATTCGAAGAAAGAGGATACCAGTCTCACGAAGCTACTTGTATCTGGAATCTCCTTGGATCTTCCTGTGAATCGCCCGCTGAGCACAGAGGTGAACATCCCCTCGTTGCAATCAGCACTTCTTGCTTACAAGCTGGAAATCACGAATCCTGATTGTGAGGCCGAAAAAGCGCTTTTCAGCCCCATAGTTCGACAATACCTTGATCAGCCCTACGAATCCAAATATTTTGTAAATGCCCGATCCGTCGATGTTAGCCTTCATGGAGTTGCTCCTTATTTGCCGCCTGCGTTGGGATCCGGGGCTGAGAAGGGTGTCACGTTCCAAGTCTGGACGGATCCGTCCTGTGGCTCTAGCATTCGCCTTGAGATCAAGGCTGACTTCTGGGGCAGTCTTGGCAAACTATACATGAGGTACCGAACTGTCTTCGCCGCGTTCCCTATGTTGACTGTTGCTCTTGTTCTGCGTAAACAATTCCGCGTCTATGACAGTTCGGGGGTTTTCATCTCATTCTCACAGAGTTTGGATTTGTGTCTTCGACAGTCGATACCTCTGTTACTCGTGTCTCTGACCCTCTTATCAATGTCAATGGAAGGGGTTCCAGTTGTATGGTTGGGCAGATGTTTCAACCAAGCGCATGCAGCTCCCTTGACTGTTGATTTCCATCGTCATGACATCCTGATTGGAACGGATGATCCCTTTTTCTGGTTCCTTGTGCCCCTGATCGGAGTTGTTTGCATCGGCGTTTGTACTATGGTTCACTATATGACAAAAGCCTTCACGCATATCCTTGGCCTGCTCTATTGGGCCCTGACTCTACTCCCTCTCGCAGGTGCAACTCAAGAAGAAGGAGTGGCAACAACACCTGCGTTTGTCCCGTCTACTCCCAAGAGGCGCATGATCACCACTGCCATTCTTCTGTTTCTGGTGTGGACATTTATACCCTACCAATTTGCCTACTTGGTGGCATGCCTAGTGCAGCTGTTCACCGTGATTCGAGCTCTTCGTATTAACGACACTGCTCCGTCGGATGCGAACTTGAATTACTACCATTATGCCCACTCCGTCCTGCTCTTAATGCTATGGATTCTTCCTATCAACCTACCTATTCTGGCAGTCTGGGTCCGCAACCTGGCTGTTCATTGGCTCACACCATTTTCTTCACATCATAATGTTCTCTCAATAATGCCCTTCATCCTCCTCGTGGAGAACCTGACAACAGGGAAGATGGTGCCTCAAGTAAGCAGAGTCTTTGGTTATATCACCAGTCTACTTCTTTTCACCACTGCCCTTTACGCCGCCATGTATGGCATTTCCCATGCTTACATCCTTCATTATCTGGTGAATATGATTGCTGCTTGGCTGGTTGTGTTGCACTCAACCAAGGACCCCTTCTCCCTCAGCGGATTGGGCGCGATCTTTGAAAGCAACCCAATCGAAGATGGCAAAACGCCCAAAGCCTCTTTATGAAGCAGTCGAAAACCACAACACCACCGTGGATCCTAATGTCCTTTGTTGCAACACTTTTGTGTATATCATCACAAGGCCTGTTCCCTCTTCTTCTTCGGTAGGGCACGACCATTTGGCGAACCATCCACTCTGTTTTCAATCCCCACGACTTATTATTTTTCTTGATTGGTTTTCAGCGCGGGCTTAATACCTATTTATTTTGCATGTTTCTGGAATCAATGTCTGACCAACATCTGCACACTGACAGCGTTGTACGCCTCTTGATGGCGCCAGTCCACGATATGAGCATTTTTCCGGCGTTTTATGGGTAGATGGCACAATAAAGGGAAATTTGGAGGAGCTTGGCTTCATTTGCATGGGGTTAATCAGTTCGACCCATGTTGACTTTGGTTCTTGTTCCTTTGCCATTCACAAAGATGGCATTCATGATGGAGTAATTCTAATGCCAAGCCTCATCCTGATGATTGTGTAAAATAAGGCCTTAGATATGTGAACGAGGCATCATCGACAAGGATAGTAAACATTGATTTGCATATAATCTTGAATTAGACTTTCTCCATGATATCTGCCATATGGCGTTGCTAGCCTACTAATGTGGAACGCCAATTTGTTTGCACCCCTCTATGATCCCAGTTCCAAACCCAAGAAAATGATGATCTATTTACGAAACGCCGTCAAAATATCACCGCACACGGTCTAATACAGTGTCACTCCAGATCAAAAGACACCCTGTACTATTGCAAGCACGTGCCGGAATTTTGAAGACCCCTAATCCTCTTCATGACCCTTATTCATGGCCCTTTGGTGTTTGGCATGTCGGTGACGGATGGCCCAAAGAGTGATGCCCGTTCCAACACAGCAGGAAATCAAGGTAACCAAGTATGCTGAGCGATAGCATTCGAGTCCCTCCGAGCAAACCCGCTCACCGTCTGACCCAACAACGCTGTGCCGATCGTAGATTTTGCCATAAAAGATATTGAAAATGTTGGATGAGATAACTGGAGCCATGGTCAAGAAGCCCCAATTCTGGCTCAGTCCTCGAACACCAAACATTTCGGCGACAAGAGATGGAGATACACCAAAGAGGAAGCCATATGCAAGACCTGATGGACCTGAGACCAGTCCAAGAAGCTGGGGGTTTTTGATGTTCAACGCACACAATTGGGCGAAAATGAAGACTGCGCATGCGACAACAAGACACCAGAGCCTGCTGGCGTGAAGTCGGTTGACCAAAAAGTCGGAGCCGACGCCTAAAGAAACTAGTCAGACTCTATAAAAAAAAAAAAAAAAAAAAAAAAGGCGAGCCATGAAAACCTTTAGTGGAAGGAGAGGTAAACAAAGTTGCATGGTACTTGAAGATGATCTCTGCAGGGTCCTTCTCGTGGATTGCCCATTCACCATTCAGGTCAATGCGCGATTTTTCAAGAAATCCGAAATATACAGGATGTAATAGCCTGAAGAGTCTGTATAGAGCATCCAAAGGATCAAAATGGTGGCATGAAATCTGGAGCCAGAGCCATTTCGTGGGCGTCGGCTGAGGAACTCGGGAAACAAACTCGTTCAAAAGGGCCATTCTCGAAGCAAGTAGGGCCGTGACAGAATAGTTCTCTACTTCGAGCCAGGATGCGTCCGTATCAGGTCGATCTGCGAAGTGTGTATAAGTGTCCCTTGACGTGAAGTGTCTTCAAATCTTCAAGATATTTGGTAGCGCCAATTCGTCATTTGATTTGCCAGTTGGCTCTAGATTTGGTGGCGAGAAATAGAAGACCCAATGACGCTGAAGAACTTGGAAAAGTTGATGGGGTTTTCCAGTTCCGCGAGCTGAGAGTAGGATGTGTACCGCGTTGGCTATCTTCTTCCCCTCGATCTTCTTCAGCAACTCGGTTTCGAAGTCAAACTCTGAGTTTAGTTGTTCATGGCTCAAGGTAGATATGATAGAGATAGAAGTGTCGAGAAATACCCATGCGAGATTGGTCCATTGCTGCTGTAGGTATACCATGAGGCCATAGTCCAGAAGATATTCTCCATCATATTTGGGTTGAAAATATCGAAATGGCACTGCCGACAATGTTAGTGCACTATAGTAGTAACCTGGTTTGAAACAGCACTGACTAAGTTCTGATCGACCCGGTGTAGCGTAATTCTCATCGAAAATATGAAGCATAGATATACGGGAAATATAATCCAGCTGGGAACGTATACGCTCATTGAGCACAGTTTCGAAGTTTGAAACGGAAGATTTCGATCCTGAAGGAACCTCTGGAAACCCGAACCTAGGAACACTATCTTCCCAGACTTGCCAGAATCGGCCATTTGGACTGAGGAGACCATCAAGGAGCACCATCAAACCTTCTGGATCAGTGCCGAGAATTTCCCAAAGCAGAGGTCCCGGCTCATAACCCAACTCATCCCGTTTACTTTCTGGAGAATCTAGAGAATGGAACCGTCCCTGGTAGAACAGTTTGTCGCTGAGAAGGTATGGTAAAAGGGGGTCAAGTTTTGAGCCGCTGGGTGTGGGATATGGCTGAAGTGAATGTGACTTTATACGTCGTTTGTCATGACTCTTGAAATAATTGAGTGCTTTAGCTTTGTATATTCCATTTAGAAGTGTCGTTGTTGTTATATGGAAATTGTGTTTGTTTGATGTATTCAAGTATCGGTATATTTTTACTTCACCTTTAGCCTGGTTCTCGAGCCAATAGGGTGCTATAGCGCATCGGAACTGCACATTACATGATCCCTTTTTCAAGAGGTAATGGCAATTGACATCTTATTCCATAGCTAGCTAGTCAGATCAAGAGGTAACAATACTTATTTCCCTTCATCGCAAATCTCTAAGGAATGCTTATTCTTATATTTCCCTTCATATTTCTGGTCCAAAGCACATATAGAGTATATCCTAGGAAAGCCGTTGTCTACACCTTTTGGTATTTTGTAGTCATTAAAAAAGTAAAGCTTTCCTCCATTTGGTGCAAAAATAAGTCAAAGTAATTTAATATGTTAGTGAATTTATGAGAATCGATGATAGGAAAAAAATCATGTCTTTGTGGAGTGCGACGATATTCTCGGCGTTTCTCACGGCGTTCTCCACATGAAGTGAAGGTCCAGCCGCATTACGTAGCAGCATATATTCCACTATAAAGTTGCTGACCAACCTCATTTTGGTATCACTGATCAGACAACCAAACATCAATCCATATCGGAAAGTCAATAAAATGGCACCAAAAGTTTGGACTCGACATATGAAAACTGCCGCTTCTCTGGAGAAGGTCCAAGAAGCTATCAAGAACCCAACAACTGCGGCGATCCCAAAGCCGCCCTCTGACGTAAGTGACTTGAGTATGTGAGATGAACTGATACTAATGAAATAAACAGCTTGAAGAGCTCAAGGCTGACAGTGATTCGTTCACTCTGGCATCTTTCACTACTGAAGATGCTTTTGAACTGGGCAATCTTCTCTATGCCCGTCTTTACCCCTTCGCCGCCCAAGGCAAACCGACAGTAATTTCAATTGCCCTTGCAAACACCTCTCAGGTTATCTTCCAGACTGTCACTGGACCTGGTACGGTACCCGACAATGAGCAGTGGGTTCGCCGTAAGAGGAACACAGTCCTTAGATTCGGATGCAGTACCTGGTTCATGCACAACAAGTTCAAGGGTGACGAGGTTGCGTTCGCTGCCAAGTACGCAATCGCAGACTCGAACAAGGGTGACTATGCCATCCATGGCGGGGCCATTCCCATCCGAGTCCAGGGCGTTGAGGGAATTGTTGCTGTTGTCGTAGTTAGTGGTCTTAAGCAAGATGAAGATCATGGAGTTATTGCCGATGTTATTAAGAACAACTGGAGCTAAATAGTTTCATAACACGAATTTTGTCAAGGATAATTCATGAATCCCTACACAGCGGCCGCTACTATGGAGCACCCGGCGGGACAATATGCACCAAACCAAATAAAGTTTATGTAGCTAATGAAACCGAATTTTCACTAGTGTGCCTAGACAAACTAAGTTAATCACTTCGTTCCATGCATGCCGAGCATTGATTGAATTCAATAACTAGTCCGTCCATCATATCTTTTATCAATCGCCACAGCTCAGCGGCCAACGGCCAACGACCGACCATGAACGCGACAAAATGGAGAATCTCAAAGGCCTGTCAAGAATGTCGCGCCAAGAAGATCAAGTGCAATGGCGAGACCCCCTGTCAGAATTGCAACATGAGAAATCTCAGCTGTGTCTATCGCGAAAAGGCCCGTAATCGGACGCGCAAGGTCAAACCGCGAACTGCAGCTTATGAGACCATCATGTCCCACGATGCCATGGACACTACCTCATTGGAGCCTTCTGATGAAGGGACGGTGCCGCCTACACCAAATGCTGATGATACAGCGTCGGTAGGGCCTACAGGCTCAGTGATGGAGAGCGAACGCAGTATAACGCATAATAGCGTTGCCGCGATACATCGCGCATCACCATCCTGTTACCTCCAGCTGTACTATGGCCCTTCATCAAATTTCGCACTACTCAACTCAATCTATCACCAAATAGCTGGAACCTGTCCTAATGACCCTCCATCACATTCTGGAATGGTTGAAGAAGGAGGACCAGGGCTGGACCTTTTTAGTCACCGAAGACTATTCTTTGGAGATTTGGCCGACAACCAACGACCAACATCGATCCCAGACGATTGCTCGGCTATGCTCATTGACCCAGAGACTGCTCATCGCTTACTTGAGAGATATCTTCTCACATACTGGCACGGTCTCCCCATCATGAGTAAAGACCATTACCGCCAGCGTCTAAACGCGCTTTATCAACCGCCAGGAATTTTTGATTATGATGCACCCGAGACCATCATTATAATGCTGGCTGTAGGACTGGGGGCTTCGATGACTGGAGAAGAAGCCATCGCAGACTTTCTTTTCCAAAAAACGAAACAGGGTGTCGCCAAGTTGGACGAGGTTGTCAATATGCAGATGGTTCAGATACATCTCCTTATGATAAGTCAACCTTCACAACTTCCATTTATCCAAGCTAACATACCTAAACGCCCACTTCCAATCTGAAAGAGCAAGGCCGAATTCAGGTTTCTTACATGTTGGAACTGCATGCAGAAAAGCCGTGGCCGCCGGTTTGCATAAGGATGGGGGCGCACGCTCAGGATATACGGAAGATGACACAAATCAACGAAGAATCACATTTTGGAGTCTATTCTTCTGGGAAACGTGCGTCCGAGACACATAAACTACTTGATCCTTGCTGACATGATGCAGATGGCAATGTTTTGTGTTAGGGCGACCCAGCTCACTTCCTGATCCTGGCCCAGTTATACCACTTCCCAAAGGCCAAAAACTACTAAAATCATTGATCACTCTATCACGCATCATGGATAAGTGTGTCAAGAGGATATACAGCCCCCGACACGAATCGCTTTTACCTGTATGGAACGCAGCTATCGAGATTCGCCGTGAACTACATCAGTTTGCGGAGCAGCAGCTCAAGGATATGAAGTTTGGCCTTGTTGGAGACCCTAGTACAGGAGAGCTCGGCGTTTGTCAAGCGATGGTGTCAACAAGTAAGACATGCCAATTGCTCTCATGAATATCAACTGACCTGACGCAGTGTATCACCATACGTTACTACTGACATTTCGCCCTTTTCTGATACTACGAGCCAAGTTGAATCATGATCGGGCAGCTGCTACTTCCGCAGAGAACCTACAAATGCCTCCACCTTGGCTTGATAGTGCTTGCGAGTATTGTTTGGAAGCAGCGAGGAATTCAGTTGGATTCTTGACAGGTTCTTGTGCCACCAACATTCTCTGTCGTGTATGTGTGCCGCCCTTGATTCGAAAACCTAGCTAACAAACATAAGGATATTAAGTATCACGGCTTTTTCATGGAAGGAGCATGCTATGCCCTGGCTTTCGACATGTTACAAGAAAAGAAGACAGCTCACCGTAATCTACCTTGGATTGACTCCGGTCTGAGATGTCTTCGATCCATGCAGGGATCAGCTGGAATAAACGCCGGCCAACTTCCAATAACAATCTCTTCAATTGAGCAAATGGTACGCTCCGCTGGGTTCGAACTCAAAGACCCAGTAGACCCTGCCCTTCAGTACTCGCAAACTCCACAGTCAACACTCCCCGGTTCACCAGCACCCGTCTCTATAGCAGGTGGTACGAGAAGCGAGCCAGCGTTCACATTTCCGTCCATGCCGTTTGGTTTTGATGTCACCGGCCAGCTGAATGGGGCCTCTAGCTCTCCTGCAGGTGCTGGATCGGAAGAAATGGCAGATTTCACTGCTGCCGATGTTGGCTGGGATATTGATTTCGGAAGCATGAATATGGAGGCGTTTCTGTCTCTTGATTCGGCGGAGGCTTTCAACTTTGCCCCATGAGTGCAGATGACAAGGTAAGGGTGCCTTGTTCTCTCGGTAAGTGATCTTATTGGGCATAGCTTCACTGGGCTTGTCCTGGAGAGGGTTAAGAGTGCAGTGAGGTTGGTTATTTCATTTTATTTTATTTTCATTGTGGAAAACTTGCGCCAAGACGAGGATGTATAGATGAATCATGGCGGATAGAATGATTGGACGTTTAACATTTAGCATTGAGAGGAGCATTGGATCTTGATATACCACCGGGGGGAAGATGGCCTAATTTATTAATCATCATGAGTTTGGAATCCTACTGTGTTACGAAGATGAGATGGAACGCTAGCTTCCAGCCACAAGACTCAACTATAAGATGTTGCGAATTGGCCATCCTCAAAGCTAATCCAACTTGACGGAAGAAACCGAAGGAGCATTTCATGCTTATTAAAGGAGGATTTGAGTCATATTCTTGGGCTAGTACACAACCATCTTCACTCAGACTGAAGAGCCAAAACAGCAGACAATCCTCCAGCCAACGCCAAAAGTCCTCGAACGATGTTCATCCAGCGCCACTTCTTCAACAAGTCCACAACTTCATCCCGACTCACTTTCTCCTGCTCAACTCTACTATCCGCAATATCATTAAGTCGACTATTCGTGGACATCATGACAAACAGTGTCCATGGCGTCTGAGACAATGTAACTGCAGCAGCAACCGTCCAGAGTGTTCGCTGAGCGGGGACGAGATAGGCGACTATTCCCGAAGATACACCTGAGATTATCCCAAGTGGAACGAGAGTCAAGGCCCCGCGGGTGTAGAAGTCTTTGAAGAACGGCGTGTTGATTGAAGTTGGTTGGTTGTAGAGAAGAGGGACTGTAAGATGGGAGGAACCGAGGTTTATACCTGCGAGGACGAGGCTTGAGGTTAGTCCTAAGACTTGGAAAGTTCGTACAGCTGAGTCCATTATAGATGATTATTCTGCAATCCTTTCTTGTCCAAGGCTTATCTTGTGAAGTTGAAATGAGTCGCGTTGTTTACGATGAAATAGATAGTTCAAATGCCTCGTTATATGCATGTGGCTTGCTGCACCTTGCGCCATCGATACGCATGTTAGCTGCGTCCCTATGTTTTAACATTATCGTTAGAGTCTGTCTGATAGTGGCATATTCGGCACTATCAGACTACTAGTTGCAGCGTAGTATTTGCTGACGCATATTAAAAGTTGTGCCTGACTTTGGATCTGACATATCGCGATATGAGGACTAGATGCTAAGACACTACATGCTGATTTTCGTATTCGTTCTCTTCATTAGATGTCACTTCTCAACACTTATTATTACCATAAAACCACATCTATCACACCGGCCCATGAGACCGCTCTCAGTCCGCGATAGAGTCGGGGAAATGGATACGCGAGCGCCAATCACATCTAGTGCTTATTTAAAGACGCTAAAATCTACCGAAGGGGCATTAGTAGGGATATTGGGCTTGAGACAGCCAATCAAACCCCCGTTGTATTAATTTCGGTCAAGTCAACATAATTACCAGTCTTATCCCAACATTCTTAAACAAAGAGCTCCCCCTCAGAGCTGTTCAGGAGTCCGTAGTTGGTCCAATGGAGTTGTCTTCGCTCTACCAAACCGCCTCGGCGACGTTTGGCTCTATGCCTGTGGCCTACAAGTTCCTTTGTGCAGTTCTTGTCATTTTTGTTTTCAACAAAGCCTTCCCAGGGCGGAGGGGCAACGAGTATAAGATCTTACCAAAATATGCCCCTATTGAGCTTGCCATTGCAAGTTATATCCTCAGCGGCGATGGTCCTGGCCGACGTATCTTGTAATGCTCACAGCTTTGGAAACTTTTCAACTAGCTAATAACACAAACAGTTCGGCTATAAGCCGCTATGGAGGCAACCTCTTTGGTCTCACCTCCGGGCATCAAGTCGTTGATGACCTGCCCGGCATAGAACGCCTCCTACAATCCCATCAAGTATTCAGCTCAGACCCGACGCAGTATTCAATATGCACACTCGTCTTTGGATGTGTCGATACTCCAGACCTGAGAGCAAAGTTTGAAAGGTCATTGAAAGACCTGGTGCCTCCTCTTGAGCGAACATTTCTCAACGATGCTGCTTCTACAGCCAATGTTGAAAAGTCTCGTGTTGCAGAACGTGGTGCTTCACTTGTTACTTTCTCTTCTGACCCTAAGGACATGGCACGATGGGAGCTTTCTGCAGGGATTAAGGTTCTTCAACCTGAACGACCGGATAGTCCAGGAAAAGTTGAGGCCAATTTGCAAAGCTTGATGCGAGATTTTGGAGCTTGCATGTCTATCCCTCTGATCTACGGCCAGGACCTGCTGGATCGAAATCCTCGTCTCCTCGACGATTTTTGGACGTTTGATAATGACCTGTTTCCTCTTCTGATGGTTGGTATCCCCAAATGGGCGCCATTCAAGATGATGCAGGATGGACTAAAAGCCAGAGAAAGAATTATCGATAGCCTTGAGGCTATCTTTAGACGGGTCGATCAAGATCAAAAAGGAGAACCTGTTGATTTTGGTGCTGACATGTCAGATGTAAGCACCATGCTTCGCGAACGAAACAGTGTTTACAACAGAGACGGTTGGACGTTTCCCCAGCGCGCTGCTGCAGATCTTGGCACTTTTTGGGGTCTTAACGCCAACTCCCAGCCTGTTCTTTTCTGGTTCCTGCTATACGTTTACTCGACCCCTGGCCTACTTGAACGGATCAGAGGCGAAATCTCCCCTTACATCACTTTGTCTGAGGGAGATAAACCAGAGATCCTATCCATGGACTTTCCAAGCTTGTTCCGAAAATGCCAACTTTTCAAAGCTTGTATCTTCGAAACATTTCGCCTGGTTAACGACCCATCATCGATTCGATACGTTGCTCAACCTGTTAGTCTAAACGACGGGAATCTCAAGCATAACCTTGACGAGGGTACATACGTCTCTGTTCCTCTTGCAATAAGGAACAAGGATCCTTCCATATATGAGGATCCTGATTCTTTCATCCCTGAACGATTTCTCTCAATAGATCCTGAGACAGGAAAAGGAACTGCAAGATATGGAAAATTGAAGCCATGGGGTCTAGGAGCTGCTATGTGCAAGGGCCGTACGTTTGCTGAAAAAGAGATTGTTTCTCTTGGGTCTGCTGTGATTAGTCTCTGGGATATAAGTCCTGCGGAGGGAGAGTGGAAATTACCAGCCGTGGTCCCTGGAACAGGCGTTAAGAAGCCAGTCAAAGATATACGTGTAATTATACAGCGGAGGGTCTGAAGACAATCTGATTTTCATTCTAAGAATAAATGTAACTACTCAACACCAAGAGATAAATTCAAACAGTAAACACCAAACTCCTGGCTAAGTATATGCAATGCAGCTCATTCATCCAGTTATTCCTGCCACTTCTACTCAAGACCCATCTTTAATCCTCACGGGATGTTTCTCCATCCCTTGAGAGGCTTCTCCACCGACCAATAATCCACGCACACGAAGTCAGGATAAGCCACTGATGCCAGTTCTCGACCCAATAGGCCAGAAATTCCTCGGCTAGGCTTCCTATCAGCATAACGATGAGATAGAAGAGAAATGCTGCCCCGGTAAGACGGATGACATATTTTGCCGCTGAAAGAATCTCAGATCCGAGATTGCTAACAGGGGCCTTGTCCCATGAAATAAGAGAGTTGGCGATGGATAGAATCATGGGGGATGTACGGGAGCCGCAAGTGTTGGGCATGGGCGGAGATGCCACAGCCACCTCGATGACTGGCAGAGGCTCAAGATTAGCCTCTGGGAACTGAATCAGAGTGCTCGAGATACTTGTTGAGGGGGCCAGTGCTGAGGTTGCTTCCTCAGCTTCTCCAACTTCCATTTCCTTTTCCTTTTCATCCTCTTGCATGCTAAAATATTCGATATCGCTGGCCTGGAGCAACTTTTCCACCTTCTTGAAAATAGCCACTCTCTGCTTATCAAACTTGTCGCGAGTATCTTGCAAGTTCTTTTGCTTGAGGACCCAGATCTCAGTCTGTGGCATGGCTGAGTCATAGGTCATGAGACTGAGCTCTTGTTCAAGCTTCTCTTTGCAGACGGAGAGTTCTTGGATTTGAGCTTCCGCAGATTCTCGAATCTTCTGGATCTTATCCAGAGCCTTTGGAACTCTCAAGACATTGCAGAGAATAATAGCTTGGTTCATCAACAGGGACAGGTCATATGTCGAGATTGGTTGGCGATGAACTCCGATGTTGCGGATTAGCCTGACTTCGTTGAGAAGCTTGGAAAGGTTGAGATCGTCCACTCGAGCGCGACCAAAATGGGTCATCAAATTCAGTCGGCATTTAAAGTGGTGTGTCCAGATGTTCAGTTCGCCAGCCTCGGGACAAGTCCATCCAGTCTGCCAGAGGATGTCGGACATGTAGTTCTTGGCGAAGTAAAAACAAGCATGCTCCAGGATATTCTGGATTCGAGTGAGGATAAGGCACTGTGTTCGCAGAGGAGGGTACAGCTGAAGTTGCACAGTACTGATATATTCTGGTGGCATGCTCATGTAAGGAGGTGTCGAGATATAAGAACTATCTGTGCTTGTAGACAGACTGGTGGTGTCTTGGCTGCTTTCTGAGGTAGTCGAGCTGGGTGTCCGAGGTCCAAACCGGGCTCTTACACCATCGTACTTTGTAAGGAACTCGTGCCAAGGCATTTCGTTCACATGAGTAGGCCTTTTGACGCATCCAAGCCCTCCTTTAAGTAATTCCTCGAAAGCTCGCCTCCTATATCGCTCCATGTTGCAATCGTCTCCTTGACATGAGTTGGAGGATATAGATGTGTTGACTGCAGTCGAACCCCCTAGCTCAAGGCCAGTCTTCCCACCTGATCTTCGCCAGTTGAGGGAACGAGAAGAAAGCGATGGAGGAGAGGAACGAGGGCGAGATGGCTTGGGAGTACTCTTGTGCTTTATTGAGTAGCCAGGATTTCTTTTGCCATCGTCCCTGGTATAATTTTGTGTGCGAGTCATGTTGAACATTGCGAAGATGTGTCTTGGTATAGAAATCGTTCAAAACCGAGAATCGTGAGAAGAAAAGGGAAGAAAATGTCAGAGAAGAAGCTGAAAAGTTGTAGCAGAGAGAAGATGACTGGGAGAAGTTGATCTGGCAGAAAAGAAGAGAGAAGAGCGTGTTATATAGAGCCCTGGATTATGCTTTAGGCAAAGACTTTCGTTCTTCCTTTGTTGATGCAGCAGATGATACTCTTTCAGAGAGCAAGTTGAGTCATAAATGGTGTTGATACTGATAAAGCCATGTACTTTGACGTAAGTTTGGTCAATAACGATCACATTTTGCAATTTGACTTTGCTTCGTTCAGGCTGAGCATACCATTGAGTTCTATCATGTATTCGCTTCCTTCATTGGGCCATACTCAGAAACCCTTTAATCAACACAACTATATTCGATGCAGGTGATGTCTCTTTCAAACTCTGAAACTCTTTTCTTGACAATAGTAGTTGCATTCCTCTATCCAATTATATCTCCTTTCCACCCTAGTTGTCTATACCTTGGAGAAACAAGTGTCCGTCTCGATGCACCTGTCAGAAGCCCTTTTTCCGTTCTATCACTGCAGTCATAGGAGCAACCACTGCTCCCATACGTATCATGATGCGAGAGCAAAAGCATAATCGCATGTCTTACTCATCCCTAGCTGAGGAAATCCCTTGTTCGCATGGCCATTGTAGCCTCCGATATTTGCTGGTTCGCCTTTGCAACTTTGTTGACTTTTTGCGCAACTCTAGGTGACTATAGATTAAGCTTCTCAGCCGCGCCCATTGCATATGTGACACAAAGTTCGCATTTTTGCTGTGCTCATACGAAAAGACCATAATTTCCAGAAACTCGTGCTCAAATTATCCGGCGTCAACATGAAGCACGACATCTCTTGGGTATAATCATTGATCATTGTGTCTATCATGTTTCGCGTTTATAATTTTAGGTTACCCTGTATACCAAGTCCAAAGGACGCTGCATACCAAACTCCTCTAAACAACTCCATCTATCCCACGCCTTAGTTCTTCTCAATGTAGACAAAAGCATCCAGCTCCTGATAAGTCTTCTCCAAATCGTCGTTAACCAAGATCTTGTCGAACTCAGCGGTCTTGGCCCACGCAAGCTCATCTTGCGCTCGGGTCAGACGCTGCTGGATGCTCTCCTCGGTCTCAGTGCCGCGGCCGCGCAGTCGCTTCTCGAGCTCTTCGGTATCGGGGGGAGAAACGAAGACGTAGCGAGCATCGATGCTTGAAGCCTTGACCTGCTTGACGCCCTCCATCTCGATGTCCAGGACAACAACCTTGCCCTTGGCGGTCTGCTCCTCGATGGTCGCCTTGCTCGTTCCGTAGAGGTTGCTTCCGAATTGGGCGCTGCGAGGCACGCCTGTTAGTATATGTACGTGTCGTTGATGCGCTTGACTCACTTCTCGACGAAGCCATCCTTGGCGATCAAGTCCCGGAATGCCTCCTTGGTGACAAAGTGGTACTCAACACCGTCGGTCTCACCCTCACGAGGGTTACGAGTAGTATGCGACACAGAAAGAGTGAAAGTATCGGGGTGTCGACTGAAGAGCATCTTAATCAGCGTGCCCTTTCCGACACCGCTAGGTCCAGAGATAACGAGGGGTCGACGGTCTGAAGGAGAAGCCATTGCGAAGGAGCGTCTAAAGCCAGAGATGTTAGAAGAGAATAAGAGGATGAGAAGAGGCAGAGCTACTTACTTTGGAACTTGGAAGACGGGAATTGTCTTGGTGTTTAACAAGGTTGAGTTGCGCTTCGCATAACCTAGAAACCACCACATCGTCGTAGGAAAATGCTAGAATGGCGGGGGTGCTAATGCAGGAGAGCTTGCACACTGTGGGGGAACTCATCCAATCACGTGCTGTATTTTATGGCTGCCTCTGCGGTGAAGACTCATTGCAAAGAATGGAACTAAAAGTGAGTAATTCCTGAAGATTAAAGCCAGGAAGATGGAAACAAACTTCATGTCCATGGTATTTGGTCATCAAGAATTGCAGGCAGTTGGCAGCGCTCAGGTCAGGGTTTGTACGCTGAGGAAGCCGACTTGACTTACAAGGGTATCTACAAGTGAAAAAACCAAGCTATTGTCTATTATTTATGTCTCTGCTATGCTGTCTATCATTGCGACTTTACCATCAGTCCTGTCGTTACACATTAATATCCATGTCTATGTCCTATCCATGTTTTACATCCACCAAAATGCATGTCATTAGCAACATCATACTTGCTCTAATCAACCCGGTGCTTGTTACGTGAAGGTCCCCTTTCAAGCTCAGGAGTCCGCACTTCGCGACTCCGTTCTTCTTGAGGCTCAAGAGACTCAACAGATGTATCCCAATGAATAAGAAAGTGTCTGCCTCGCCAGTTCACAGTATTACCAAAGCAAACTGCGTAGGCCCATACGGGAAAAGCCAGAGCTTCACGACCGATCCAGGCCGCTAGGAACTCTAAGAAGGGACGACTCTTAATTCCGCCTCGGTTCTTGAAGCCCTTGGCGAAACAGGGTGTATTCTCATCAATCTCCATCGTGATACCAGAGTGTAGACGTCGGCAACCAAAAAGGTCCACAAGCATCCAGAGAGTAATAGTCGTAATCCAAGCAATTACCATGGCATTCCACGTCTTGGGAATGCCCCAGCTCTCACTGAAGAAAGGCAGAGTAGTGAGTGTAAAAGAAAAGTAGGTCGCAAACAAGAAGGACTCCGTAAATGGCTCGAGAATAGTCGCCGAGAGTACTGTATACTTCCTCGCTCTGAGCCACCGGGAGCGTCGTGCTGCATAACCTTGCACAGACATGCCAGACATTGGTTGAACAGCAATATCTCCCCAGACCAATCCATGGTTTCTGTATCCAGGAAAATCTGTCTGCCATAAGATTTCGCCAATCAAGTGATCTTCGCAAATGTTGTGAGAAAAATAGTCCACACCCGTGGGTAGGTTCTTATCCTGGGGTAGTTTCGGGTTCAGTACAGCGTCGGTCGCGTGATCAAGCTGAGACTTGCGGAACATATTACTCTTGCCAACTGCGCAGGGCGCTACGCCAACGGTATTGATGGCACTGTAGAACTTGGCATGCGATGTAGCCATAAACATTTCGTCCAGACGTCCACCACCCTGTGCCCAAACTTGAGGATCCTCATACAAGTCCTCTTCCACAAGGTGCTCAGAGTCATGGCCCTCCTCAGATGAGGGGGCCAGGAGAGACTGGCCGTCTGATGCAAGCGGTCTGGAATAGTCGATCAAGTCAACAACAATCGGCAGCTGGTGAACAAACTTGTATGGCTTGTTACCACCGCCGACCTTGTATCCCATGAGCTTATCGACCATGCGCCCTAAGACTCCTTTGGTCATCCAGACGTTGCAGTCCACAATCCATACAATATCCCCCTTGGCTTCTCGGTAGGCTCGGCTGAGATTGCGGATCTTTGGATTCGGCCCCATATTCACCGTCTCGCCTAGCGCAAAGTCCTCCTTCTCGAGCATAATACACGCATCGACCGCGGGGAAATCGTCAACGACCTTCTGAAGGATCGGGTACGCCGGATCGGAGTCATTTTCGAGACACAGACGGATCGAGATCTTGTCCTGGGGATAGTCCTGGCGAAACGACGCGGCGATACAATCGTATAGTCTAGGCTCGACGCCCTTGACGGGTCGAATTATGGTGACATGCGGTGCATTTTGGCCAAGATTTGTAGATACAGGTGGAGGTGGAGGACAACGCAAGTTGCGAAAGCTTGTATGCGTTAGGAGAGCCAGTAACATTGAGGCAGAAAACTTACAGTGCTCGCACACCGATGGAGATAACCAAGACGACAACCCCAGCAAGAACCAAAAAGGCGACAGCGATGAGCTCAGTCCATGAGGCCATTGTGAGGATGGATGAGAGTGCGTGCAACGGGAACGCCCGTCGTCGGCCTCGATTAGACAGGACAGCTGTCTCGTGCCGTGCCGAAGGAGGGTGGTAATTAAAGTGAGATCAACGTAATGTTATGCTAGGTGGAGGAACCTTGGAATACGCTGGAAGCCCCGCTAGAGCTTACTGACTAAGATGATTGAGACATCGAACAACGTGTTGATCGATATCCATGGTCTCAAAAATGGCGATTTTGGTTGAGAGTTGGGTTATGATTGTTTAGCCGTGCTGATTATTGTACGATGAACTGGTGTTTGTCACGAGAGCTTCCATGATGCGGTCTAGAAGGCAGCGACGTCAAGGTTCAGCCTCTTCTTTTGGAGGGTTATGATAGGGAGCTCTTTGTTTACTGGTTTACATGGGAATTAGGAATTGAAGGATATTAAGGGTGAGCCCAAACCAGATCAACCCAGCTAAGATATCCGAATAATCACCATCTTTTTCTTCAATTCAATACACTTCACTACCTATTCGTTTGGAGATATTTTTCGCTATCGATAGCTCCATCACAAGTGGAGAGGCTGGTCAATCTCCGGAGCGGAGCTACCTAGACGTGTAGGCCTTGCGCACGAGGCATCAAAGTGGGGAGCTCCAATTCCAGAAAACCTCGACTTTTCAGCCCCCGTCAACTTTTTCCCGTCATCATCCTCACAAAACCACAACAACAAAATCTCTCACAGCTCGTGGAAGCTTCAGGACCACGGTCGAGCTTCACACTTGAGCAATTGACATTGTTCACCTCTTGAGGCTGAGCATTGTCTTGTTGTGGATGGCCACGAGGTGTAATACCCAGCCAGCATCGTGCCTGGGTCACGTCCTAGACAGGTAGGTTTTTCTCATTTTCACGCTCAAGCTTTTTCTCGAGAAGCAATGCAATGCGGTTTTACTGTGTGCCCTTCAATTCCTAGAAGCTTCTCCATGCTTCATGTTGCGGTGATGACACCATATCAAAATGCTTAGAGAATCCATTCATTTGGTCTCCCATGAAGCTCTGATATTATAGACTACAACGGTATCTGAGCAACACAAAACATTCACCTTTTCCCCCCTCTCACGTTCCAGAATTTCCCACTGACATTCGTCAAGACCAAGATGACCCCGGCGAGAAATGGCTGAGATTCAATCATCAAACACAAATGCCGTTGGGACCCCGCCTACCACGGATTCCGCTGGTCCTCAGCAATCCCAGCAGCGAGGGCCTTCATTGCATCAGATCTACGCCCTTCCGGCGCCGATCCGCACATTCCCTTTGCCGAACTTTTACCCGAACAACCCCATATCCTTCTTTCATGTCGCGTATGCGTGGTTAGGCCAACTGTGGTCTCCGCCCAAGGCGGAACCTTCGGTTGTGCATAATGGAGTATGGTCTGCTTCTACATCATCTGTTCACATTACGGATGATGTCTCTACTCGAGCTCTTTGGGAGCAAGGCTTCTATGGAAAGGGTAGTCTTAGTCGCAGTGAGCCAAATTGGTTGAAGCGTGAACAAGTCCGTCAGGGATTGGCCGATGCCCACGTCAGCGAGATTATGACTGTGCAAAGACGCGAGGAACGCATACGCGCCAAGTGGGAGCGAGCACGTCTTGAGCAAGAAGCCATTAGAGAAACGCGCCTTAAGGAAGCTGAAGAAGCCACGGCAAGAGAGATCAAGGCAAGAGAAGCCAAAGCGTTTGAGGCCAAGGAACGAGAGCTGCGTGCTGAAGAGTCGAAAGACATCGCAGATCCCAGATCCATCAAGCCCATTTCGCTCTCAGCTGCTCTTCCAACCTATGAGTCTCCCGTCAGTCCTGCTGCACTTTTGGCTTTACCAAACTCATTGGTGGACATTGTGCAGCCGAAGCCTATCAAGCCCGTCAATCTTCCGGTTTCCGCACCAAGCTATGATTCGCCAGTGAGCCCTGCAACACTTCTTGCTCTACCAAACTCGGCGGCAGAAATCGCTGCGGAGTCCACTACCGAGACAGTCGAAGAAGAGATCAATGGCCTTGGAATCTCTGGCGTTCATCCGTCCGCGATGGGCCTGTCAGTGGATACCATCCTCAATGGTGATACCACCGAATCCAATGGACTGCCTCAGCATGTTGCGAACGGCACATCCTCTGTTGTCGCGTCTTCGTCAGATGAAGAAGACTGCACCAAACCAAAGAAGCGACGGAAGAGCGTCCGATTCTCACCAACTGTTGAATCAACCACCTTTCACTTCGCTGACCCCCCTAGCCCCAAGCGTTCGACGTCGAATGGCAAGGCCAATGGCTTGGCTGACATCCGTGCTGCCTCACCTGTGGCATTGAATGGACACGAAGGGAACTCATTGAAGAGCACTAGCAAGCCGGTGCTGAAGAATATGGAACACCTCCAGCTAATGCCTGAAGAAGCCTTCTGGTTGAGCTTTGGCTTGGGTGTTCTGACTGTTAAGGATCCGGCGTCGGGTGCTCAGTTGTCATCTTTAGGTCTCTTGAGACTTTTCCGACAGTATTCATACTTTCCTCCTCGAGTTGAGCCCGCAGACCCTGCCCTTCAGCCAGATGACAACTTCCTCGTTCACTACGCAGTGTATCACCATTTCAGATCACTCGGCTGGGTGCCTCGTGGTGGTATCAAGTTTGGCGTCGACTGGTTGCTGTATGCCAAGGGCCCCGTCTTTGACCACGCCGAGTTTGGCTTGATTGTCATTCCTTCTTACTCCGATGCCCTTTGGAAAGAGGCTGGAAAACAGAACCCACAGAAGACTTGGCAGTGGCTCCATGGAACTGTGCGCGTTCTCTCACACGTCACCAAGAGCCTTGTTCTGGTGTATGTGGATGTACCACCACCTTCGAAGTTCGACAAGGCTTTGGATCAAGGAGTCGCTGAGGCCTTGAAACTATACAAGGTCAGAGAAGTCATGGTGAAGCGATGGTCGAGCAACCGTAACAGAGGTTGATCGACGGTTGATGAGCAACTGACGATTTACGGACAAGTTATGATTTCCGGTGGATAATGTGCTTGGGGGTAGGAACAGTCTACCAGGCGTTGATGAATCTGCTGTACACCATATGTATTATGACATCGAATCAATATGAAGGTCCTGTTTGACCTCAATTCATGAACATACAATATTTGACACTTTAATTGTTTCCTATGTATGAAGTAAGATGCGAAGATACCCCTCTGTTGTCGCGCTGTATCATATGAGGCCATTTTTGCTTCTGACTGAATCTATCACTGGGCACAGCTCCAACAACGCGGGGTTTGAGCCGAGAAACCCCACATGAAGCAATGTCTCCCTTTTGGCCGAGGTACGAAGATGGCCGTGGCTGATATATAGATGTGGTGACCCCTGCTATACTTCATACGGTCGACATTGCTTCATCTAAGTGCTTTCTTTTCTTGGTTGTTGTATATATTGTACTTTTGTCTTTGTTACCCTAGAAGAGCGTTACGTTGTCATGTTCCCTCGCCGACTTGCAGCTCAAAGCTGCAGAGCTCTCCCTGGTGGGCTCTCATCGATTCGAGCAAGTGCTCAAAGAATCAACAGCTTCAAATGTTCAAAGTCGCCGTGTCTCACACATAAACGAACAATTGCATCAAAGAGCTTCAGCATACCTCCCCTCTTTCAACCAGCAACCACACTCCAAGCCAAGGAGAACAACCTCACCGTTTCCAGCGGTGATCGCTTCATCCAAATTCAAGACGAAAAGCACGGCGGCTGGACACGTCTTGATGCCACGGTCCTTCGCGACAGCTGCACATGCACAGCATGCGTCGACCCAGCCTCTGGTCAAAAGAGTTTCGCAACAACAGCAGTTCCCTCAGACATCGCCATCGATAACATCCGCACTACTTCAAACGGTGTAGGCATCAAGTTCAAGAATGACATGTACAGCGATCACGAAATGATTCTCCCCTGGTCTTCTATCGATAAAGCTCTCGGTCACGCACCTGTTGAGAAAATGCCTTACCCAAGACAAGATGCAGTATATCCCAAGACTGGCCGGACGTTCTGGGATAAAGCGACTATTCAACAGCGCGTACGTAAGATCGACTATCATGAGTTCATGAAGGGCGACGATGCATTCTGGCACACTCTTCTAGATCTGTCGAATCTGGGTCTCGTGTTTCTCAAGAACGTTCCGCACGATGAGAGCTCCATCGTCAACATTACTACGCGCATCGCAAACATCAAAGAAACATTCTACGGCCGCACTTTCGACGTTCGCGCGAAGCCTGACGCAGAGAATGTCGCGTACACAAGCGGATATCTTGGTCTGCATCAGGATCTTCTCTATCTGGAGAGCCCACCAGCGATTCAGCTTCTTCACTGCATGGAAAACTCATGTAACGGTGGTGAATCACTTTTCAGCGATGGCCTGTTCGCTGGAAAGCTACTCTGGCTCCAGAATTCGCCTGCCGTTAAGAATCTCGCACGGGTAAAAATTCCATACCACTATGAGAAGCACGGATACTTCTATCGTCAGCAGCGATCGCTATTTGATGTTGGGCCAGATGGAAATCTGGCAGCTGTGTACTGGAGTCCACCGTTCCAGAACCAATTCCAAATTCCTGCCGTGGATGCACGAGCGTGGCTTGAGCCAGCGCAGCTTTTCGACGGGCTGATCAATGACACGGATGCAATGTTCGAGATGAAGATGAAGCCGGGAGAATGTGTGCTCTTCGATAATCTAAGGGTTATGCATGGTAGAAATCAGTTTGATGTCGGTGGGGGATCGAGATGGTTGAGAGGAGCGTATATTGCTCGAGAAGATCTCGTTAGTCGTGTGCTTCATGTCCCTGACTCTTTGGCGGCGGAGTATCGCGGTGGCAAAGAATGGAGTCGCGAGTTAGAAGATGCCGAGTTGAGAGCGTCGAAGTGGTTTGAGAAGGTTGGAGGGCAGGTTGAGAGTGTTGTTGATGGGTTGAAGAGAAAAGGGGCTGCGGAGCTGGGAGACAGAGATTACGAGGTGTTGAATTGTTAGAAAGATCACATAGAACATGTACGGCATAGCGAAGGTTATGAATTGGTTAAATTGAAGGCTCAAATGCAAGAGCTACTTTTCCGAATTCCCTTTCCGATGCGCCAAACGAGTCCAACCTGAACACCGAACGTGTCATGAATCATCCTTACTATAGCCATAGCTCACTATCCTCCGATAAAACAATCATTTGTCTCATACCACATACATCTACCACTTCTTGGCCTCAACACCCTCGGGAGGAACAGTCTCCACTGTTCTATCCTTCACGTCATTCCAGTCAGTGCTCAGGCTGGTGCCATTGCTCTCTGTGAAGCTCTTCATCATGGCTCGCTGCTGCTCGGGAGTGGCACCCTTGAACAGCTTCTTGAAAAATACATTGACATCTTTCTCTTCATCAGAGTCGATATCTTCGCCAATGGTATCCCAGTTCTTGGGCCCAGTGCGGGAAGACGAGGGGTACGCTGGCGCTGGCGCTGCCTTGGAAGATTCTTCGGTGCCAGGGGCCTTTCCTTTGGCCTCAGTGGAGGCTGCGGGCTCCTCCTGAGCAGGAGTCTCTGCCGCGGCAGCGTCCATGGCCTTCTGGCGGGCTTCTTTCAGAACCCTGAGCTTTCTGGGGCGATGTTAGTTGGCGGTGCTATGGTGAGTGCTTGTGAGACTTACTCGGCCTCTTCGGCAGCTGCAGTATCAGGAGCGGAGTCGCTTTCCTCTCCCTTGAGCTGAGCCCATTTTCCAGGTGTCTTCTTCTTGAGGCTCAGTTCAACCTTGTTGGGAGTGACCCTGTATGTAGAAGCCTCTGTGTCGATTTCACCCCAAAGATCCAGTGTGAACGGTTTGTCATCGCCGTTGGGCCAAATGACAGAGTCAAGGTGAGCAGACTTGGGCTTGAACTGAACCTGCAGCTTTTCCTTGTTGACACCCTTGGAGAGGATGGATACAGTCATGGTGTTGTCGTTCTGGAATTCCTGGAGTCGCAGGGGAGTATCAGCTGGTACAACAGGCTTGGGGGCTGCTTGAGTGGCTGGAGCAGCCGTCTCCTTGGTCCCAGCCTTCTTGGTTTCTAGATCTGATAGCTTCTTCAATTCAGGCTTGTTGGTTGTTGTGAGCTGGCGAGCGGGGTCGTCCTCGGGAAGCTTGTCCATGGCAAACAGGATCTGCATACGCAGAGTGCTAGCAATACGCCACTCCTTCGCATTTGCAACATCATTGCTTCCAACATCAAGTGCGCCGCCCTTTGCCTTGTTGATTTCATCTGTGGCCGACTCTTCTTGCGCATCCTTGAGAGTCGCCTTATAGAAACCCTTCTCGTCCGTGTTCTTCTTTGCGGGGTCCTCCTTCTCGACAGCAGGAAAGCCCTTGATTAAGCGCATAGCATAGACACAGCATGCATCGGCGTTGGCATATTGCTTGAGACGGTAATAGGCCACAGCACGACGGTAGTGGGCGTCGATGAGGAGGGGTCGCTTATTGCGCTCGTATGCGGTGTGCCAAGCGAGGTTGGCATCGTCGAGGGCTTCTTGAAAGCGCTGTTTATTGATAAGGGCTTTTGATCGGGCGATGAGCCATGCAGGGTTCTGCGAGGTCTTGAGGGCGGCTGAGAGCTTGTCGATGGCTTCTTCCCAGTTGCGCGATTCGGCGGCGGCGAGGCCTTGTTGGGCCAGTGTGATGTGCGACATGATGAGCTGTGGCGGGTTGATTGAGAGAAGGAGAATATGCGAGGATAATAGAATTAAGAGTTTGAAAAAGGTGAGGGGCTCGTGTTGACGAAGGCAGCAGTTAGGAAGCTCCAAGTTCAAGTTGAGAATGGTTGGTTCTGGAAGCTTTGGTGGGGCATGATACAGGCAGCTCATGGTAGTGCTGGTGCACGTTTGTATGATGACTGTACACGACCAGCGGAATAGACACCCAGAAAAAGGTTTACTGGTACAAGGAGAAGTTTGCTAGATAAATTCGAGGGTACCTATCATACCATACTTTGATACATAGAAAATATGTTTGCTGCTACGAATACGGCCCTAACCCTGCGTGAGTGCAAACAGAGACTTCTGGCTATTGGAATGGAGAGTAGCCTGGCTGTCTAAGCACCAGTACCACCTGGAATAAAGGCAGAACGAGTCCCCGAATATCAATAAGGAAATCAGGATAGATCTGAAACCCTGTGCCGTTTTCATGATCCTTCTTGTAGCAACCCAAGAAACTACTGCCTAATTTCGGTGTTTCAAACTGCGATACCAGAGAGCCTCTATGACTTGCACATACCTGGGTAAGGAAGTCCACAGAACATGGCAGTCACTCATGCCCTATATGCAACTCAATTACGAGAATCTTGATTATTATGAAGTTGAAATAAGACGTTATGACGGGCTCGTTATCGCTATGGGCAATCCACGCAGCCTCCAAATCCCCATCTCCCATCCTAAGGCACTGAATAGCACTGCCTTTTCCCTCAACATGATACCATAGGTCTTGTTCCTCCCTTTGGCATTCTTACATCTCCGGGAAATACATGTTCTGTTTACCTACTTCCACAAATGTATCCTCTGGTTCACCATGCGCCATTCTTGCTGCATTCCATTTCTGGTAGTCAAAGTTCTTGTCCTTCCCTCTTGGACGAGTACCTTCCAGAATCTCAGCCCGTCGTCATAATGATACTTCCTCTTTATGACAGCGCTCGTGGATGGATGGTTCGATGAGCGGAATTCGGGTTTCTTTTTTCCTCTTCCGTGCTTGATACTGCGCGAAACTGCGCGTGGTTCTTTCCCAATTACATATACGGGCGGCCGCGAGTCCTCAACAAAACGTCATCGTCTGCTTCACTCATCAGTGTTCCTGCCGTCTTATTAACAAACCTGTCTAAATCCTTTCATTTCAGGGAACCTGTCATGTGAAAGTCGGCCCATCTACTCAACAATGGAATCTTGGAGAACCGTACAGTCATGCGGCAACAGCTGTTTGCTCGCTTGGCAGGAAGGGGGTTCATTATTGGATCGTTAAATAGGAGACCATCCCCTCAAGGTTCTGAGCTTTCTTTTTTTCTCATGCTGCTGGTTGTTGTTGTTGTTGCTGTTGCTTGGTGCTTGGGGGCTTGGTGCTTGGTCTTCTCTTTCTTCTTCTTTTTCTTCGCTGCTCGTAACCCCAACGACCAGCAGCTATCCGTTCTGATGTTCAAGGTATTGGAACGATTCGTACAATTTTTGATTTCTCAGTATGCCTCGTGCATGCACTCTCTTTTTCATTGCATTCATCGGCTGGTCTGATGGTGTGAAGAAGAAGCTATCATCATGTCATGTTTCATCCCTGTGTCTTGTCGGCTATTTTCAAGGGCTGCTTGTTAGAAGCCCACTCTGATACTCATGATACCGGAGAGGAAGGGCATAATTCTGGATTTTTCGCCATACCTCAAGTTTCTTGGGTGTTTGTTGGGTACATTGTGCGGGCTTGTTGTGTGCTGGAAAGGGGGCTGTTAGGTGACGAAAATGGGAGAATGATAGGAGATGGGAGGGAGCAAAGAAACGAAGGACATAAGGAGGTAGACAACAGGAGATGGAGGCGGAAATGGGCAAAGGCAAAGGAAAAGATGAGGATAAATGTTGGGAATAGACTGGAGACGTCACTTGTACTTATACTCAAACATCAACTTCAAGAGTGTCCTAGGGTTGGCCAGCTGTCATGTGTTGGATCTTGAAGCTTGAATAAACTTTGTGTATTGGAGATTACAATTATATACTTGCCTCTATCATTGCATCGTGTTGTCCATCTATCATGCTTTTACCTGCCTCTAAAGTTTCTCAGCGCCATTCGCCTTGACGCCATTGGTCTTGATCTCAGTTGATCCATTCTCCCCCACAGCCCAGCTTGGCACAAGCTTTTCCTCAGGAAACCTTTTCGCAAACATGCCCAGGGCCTTGATGGTGAAGGTAAACTTGTAGTTGGGGTACGAGATCATGCAGGACTTATTGAAGACACCTTCGATGGCCTCCTGGAGCCACTCTCCATTGGGCTTCTGGCGGTCCATGATGAACTGGATACCCTTCCTCAGGGGTTCCACATGGGGATAATCTGCTTCCATCAGGCCGATGAGAGCCCAGGCGGTTTGGACCACAAGGGAGCCTGAGGGGTGTTCGACGTACTCCATGGTTTCGCATGCCTGTTCTTGTTAGTAAAGATCTATAAAGCATTTCTTGAAACAACATACCTTGTAGCTTTCTGACCAGCCACCGTCGGCTCTCTGTTTGGAGATTAAGAAGTCGCAGCCACGTTTAGAGTTCTCGCCTGTGACGTATGTCTGTCCAATGTGCTTCATGCTCTCAAGTGCAAACATGCCGGCATAGGTAAAGCAGATACCCCAGCTACCGTACCATCCGCCATCAGGTCGTTGGTTGGATTTGATCCATTCAGCAGCCGTTCGGATCACAGCCTTGACCTCCTTAGGTCGGTAGTCTGGCCAATGCTTATTGAACATGGATAGAGCTGTAACACAGGCTGTTGTGCATTCGGGGTAGTCGTACTCGATCATGATACGGCCAAAGACCTCAGCGGCATTCAGCATTTCCAACCACTCGCCTCCTCGTCGTTGCTCGTATGATGACATGCCGTTAGTGTCACTATTCTGGTATAATAGCAGAGTATCAACAGCGTCGAAAATTCGTTGATCCTCGAGTACCTCGGGAAGACCAGCCACCTTTTGTAGAAGGATAATAGCCTTTAATGCTTCTGAAATGCAATCGCTGACACCGTAGCCCTGATCCTTGTTACTGAAAGGCCAGCCACCTTTTCGAGGTTGACGATAGCAGACTTCCTGGTCGACACAGTTCTCTCGAATCTGCTGACGCTCCAGATAATGCAGTGATTTCATCAACATCTGTTCGTATTTCTTGTTCTTATGAAGGCCAGCCTCAAAAACTGCCTGGATCAAGAATGCAGTATCCCAGCATTGCACACCGTTAGTGCCATTGACCAGCATGCCCTCATCCTTTACCCATATGAACTCTTCAAGTCGCTCGATATGCCTCTGAACACCATAGTTATCGGGTCCGTCACGAGCATAGCACATGACCGTGTTCATTGAAGCGTTGACGGGTGCCAGACAGGCATAGTCTGTGTTGGCATCCTCCATATCGACTTGTTTGCTGGTCCAGGCTTCAGCCTTTTCCTTAAGGACGTTGGGGCGTAGGAACGGGTTCCAGACATTAACGATCAGCCAATTGGCTGCGTTGAGTAGCCATGACTTGGGGTGGTAGTTGTCAACTACACCAATGCTGTTGCGGTGGTTTGTCCAGTTAATCTTAGCGTAGTCCTCGATGGACACTTCTTTCCTAAGTGATCGTATAACGTCGGTTTCTTCACAGACCCAGCGCTTCGAGTACAGCCAACCCATTGGCAAGAACACCATGCGAATATGAATCCACCATCTCCATGGCGCAAAGGGAACCCAATCGGGCAGAAGCCAAATCTCTGGTGGGATGGGGTTGACAACATCCCAGCTCATCACTCCCAGAACAGCCATCCAGAACTTTGCCCAATGTGGCGCATACAATGCTCCTCCCATCTTGTGTAGAGTTCCCCTGGCCTTGACCAACACAGGATCATCAGAATCGACGCCAACAAGTCGAAGGACCACGTAATTCAACAGGGTTCCAAAGACACTGCTCTCGCCTTCGATATGTAGGCCCCAGCCGCCATCTTCGGGATGCGCTCGTGCGGAGAGGTAGTTGTAGATCGCAGTCGCTTGGGCAGAAGAAACCGGCGTCCTGGTAACATACCAGGTGATGACGACACAGGGAAGCAGGAACATAGGACCGCCATACTCGCAACCCCAATGACCACTAGGAAGTTGTAGCTTTTCGAAAAAGTCGAGACCGTTCGCGGCGGCTGCCAATGGGCTTTCGGGTGTGGGAAGATCAGGGAGGTCCTACATTGACCAGGTTAGTTGCGACTTGACGGGGGAATGAGAACAAGACAAAGCTCATACTAATGGCATATTCAGGTACCACTTCTCAGCATAACTCTGCGGCCATTCCTTCGCATCATTGTCATCCTCCAGGTAGTGCCACGTGTGGCGGCTGTCATCGTCCTTAAGCCTCCATCGTGTCTTGTCCAACTGTGAACCGATGCGCGGCTGCTTGGGGTATGCCTGACCCTGTTTCAACAGCGGTTCCGACTCAGAGTCAGCAGCGCGCTTACGCGACTTTGCCGCGCTAACATCACGCCCACTAGAGTTTGCGACCATGTTTGAAGCAGTCTGAGGTTCTCAATGGTAACTTTTGAGGGGTCAATTGAAAGAAGAGCAGTGGAGTGAAACCCCAGTAAAGTCAATGAGAAGCACATGCTTTAAACTAGACTAACACGGAGCCGGAGCTGAATGACTTAAAAGGCCCGCGGGCTGCCGGTGGCACTTGCCCCTGGCGCACAGCACCTGTCATATCCCGGCTTTAGCGGTCAAGCCCCTGAAACCCAATTCACTTAACTCTCTGGATTGGACAATTCGTGCAACCTCCACATATCAACCTCATCACATTACCACCCTACTGCGTATTCGGACAGATCTTGAACTCTGGTTGCGAAAAACATCAACGTTTCTTGCGAGCTGGCCTCGTCAAATGCCAAGTCAAGATGAACGAAGAAGAAAGCTTTGCCCAATCAATTGCTACACCAGAACTAACTCGAGGCACTCAAGCTAATCGCCCATCATCAGCGCCTGTGAATGAGAATACTGATACGAATACGATAATCCGCAACCCAAATGCCGGGACGGTTGTGGCTCACATTGAAGACATTCTTGCGCAAATCATAGACGATTTATCTGCAGGCCAAGAGTTGTCAATTGCATTCACTCCCCGAAGGTCCTCCCATCGTGCGGCGAGTGCACAGCCTGAGCAAGTTCATTTTCCTGGTCGCAACCAGCAGGAGGCGATCAAGTTTAGTCAGGCTGCAGCATATGAATGTAATTATGCAAGTTTGACTAACATTCTATAGCACGAATACTCCTCATTCTTCAGCTATCGCATGATGCTCTTGTAGCTGGGACAATCCTGACCAAGCGGTTTGTGCATTGGCCTAAGATGCAGGAGCGAAACTAATGGCGCTGTGTAGTCACATCTTCTACCAACACCAACACCTGTTTGAGAAACAAAACCAAGTGGATGAGCTTGTAGATGATATCTCTTTCACTCTTGGTATCAGTCGTGGAGACTTGAATATTGTGCGCCTTGCCATACATCACCCTTCCCCCTACTGACTGTGACAGGTCGCAGCATCAAAGGGTATCCTGGCTGGACCGCTGATTATACACCTCCATGATAGCAGTACGCTGAATCCTTGCTCAGGAGACCTGGTAAGACACTTCCCATGCGTCTATCGCCCACTTCTGAATGTTGTAGGGGGTTGCCATCCCAGCTGTTCAGTCAATCTCGGGCGTCGATACTCATGGTCTCAAGTGGATTCTAGTTGCAGAGAAAGATGTAAGACCCATGAATCCTTCATCTCGAAAAAGCTGATTGGTCTAGGCTGTCTTTCGATCGTTATGTTCTTCACAGTTTTGGAAAACGTCCCTTTTTGGTCCTGGTGTCCTTGTCACTGTATGTGTCTTTCAATCTCCGCGGAACCCGAGCTTACATCCGCAGGCCAAAGGGTATCCTGATTTGACCACTCGCTCATTCCTGAATTTTGTCCACGAGAGGCATCCTCACCTTCCAATCTTGGGACTCTTTGACTATGATCCCGACGGCGTCAAAATCTTGCGATGCTACCGATATGGATCCGACAGACTCAGTCACGAAGCTGATCTCGGTACACAAGCATTACAGTGGCTCGGAATCAAGTCAACACATCTCCTTCGAGATTACGCTAATGCGTCCCCTACCAGCTCTGGACCGCCGAGTCAGTCTTATGTTTCCATCACATCTACACTATGTCGTGATCCTGTTACGTATCTGAACGTTAGAGAGCGGACTGTGGCGATCTCGACTCTCAAGAAGATCACCAACTCATTGCCAGATGAAATTGAAGTTTCTGAGATGAGACGGGAGCTGCAATTAATGATCGCTCTTGGTGTTAAAGCAGAGATCGAATGGCTTGATGAGTCTGGAGATTTATGTTCATGGCTCGATGGTGAAATTGGGGAGGCACTGATTAGCGATGCAATCTAGAGTTATCATGGAGAATTGTTGAGGATGAAATTGAAGGAGATAGAATGTTTAGCAAACTCAATGTCCAACAAGCCACGGCCTAGATATAAATCGATCTTACCCAAAAACTGTTCTTCATTCAGAAAGATCATCACATCCAGAATCTTTCTACCCTACACGACCCACCCCACACCGTGCGAAAATAGCGGGGTATCTTCGCACACAGTCCCCTCATCTTCACAAAATTTTATATCCTTGCATGAAAACTATCACAAAGCGCATCATCATGGCACCCAAACTCACAGAAGACGAGATCGATGATCTCATTTACTTTGCCCGAGCCGGAGAGCAGGAGGACTTGACTGAGACAATCAAGAGCTTGGCGGAGCGAGAAAATGTCAGCCCTGCTGAGATTGTAGCGGCTGCTCAAGATGCCTCCAACAAGTCCACATGTTTGCACATGGCTACAGGAAATGGTCATCTGGGTATGTTATTACAAACAAAAGATATGAGATTATATGGAGTTTCCAGGACTCCTCACGCGAAGCCTTGAACCTCTTGGCAATATTATACTAACACCCTCTAGAAATCGTTAAGCAGCTCATCCATTACTTCGACACCCAACCAAAGGAGCAGAAGCAAGCTTTCCTAGACGAGGCAAATGAGGCTGGGAACACAGGTCTTCACTGGGCGGCTCTAGGAGGCCACCTTGATGTCATCAAGCTACTCCTCGACCAAGGAGCCTCTCCCGCGCTGGCCAACGAGCAGAACTATGTTCCTCTTGACCTGGCTTACTTCAACCATAAGAACGATGTGGCCGAGTACTTCTTGTCAACAGCTAAGAAGCTAGAGGATAAGAATCAAGAAGAGGGTGGCTTGAGTGCTGCTGTTGAGTCGGTGGAGATCGAGGAAGAAGATTGTAAGGGTGAGGAGAAGAAGGAGACTTCATAAGAAGTCGGAAGAGAGAAAATGGATTAGAAAAATTGGGATCTGATTAGAGGGATCTTGTGAGGCTGGAACTTCGGAAAAGGATAGGGAGTTTAGGACATATATGAGAATAACGAAAACGCTTTCAAACAACAGATTTCGGAAATATTTGACAAACGGCTTGTGAATCCAGACTTACTAACCTCATAAGAGGGCAGACATGTAAAGACTTTCATTGTGATATCCTTGCTAAATCGATACACAAATCTGTGACAATGTTGACTCTTGGAAGGGTTCTGCATCTTTGAATTAAATAGTTATGATAAAGAAGCAGTTAGTTCACCAAACTTGTAGCTGAGTTCCATAAGCAAGATACGTCACAAATATGTTCTTTTGTTAAATATGGATCTAGATTTATCCCAGGTCAGAGGAGAGGGGCGTGGATTAAGGCGCTGGGGCGAAGTACCTCAGCTTTGAAAATATACTTAGGCTTAAGAATCACAACTTTACATCAAAATAGAACCAATCTGCCCTTTTGTATTTTTTAGTCCATAACTCCTGTATCACGGATCCATCATAACCCCTGACCTTTCTTTCCAGTCAACAACTCAGTATTCATTTCCATACGCAATAGAAGGATCAATCATGTTCTGATGCTTCTTACAGAAAATACTTGACTGACCCGAAATCTGCAGCCCACAACCCCGTATGTTACAACAATGCACAGGGCAGTAGATAGAATACTGACTGCTATTGCGCGTAGTAGAAACATTTTGAAGACATCCCCAATCCTCAGCAGCGCAGGTATGTCTCTTGCAGAACAATCCCTTACGACCATCTCGAGATGTCGTGGCATTTCTCTTGCAGGACCTAGAAGCACAGATAGCCTCTAGTTGATGATCAACCGTGTCTCCGAGGACCTTATGCTCAGCGACTGACATGCACTCGAGGTCTTTCTCCATTTGACCTATCGCACATTGAATCTCATCGAAGACTTTCTCTTCATGTTCAAGTGCCTTGGTCTTTATTTCTGCGCACTTTGCGCAATCGCCGCCAATCTTCATGATGGTGAAATCATACCTGATAGGGGATGAAGACCTTGATCTGGACTTTAGAGTCGATACTCCTTCAACGAGACAGCCGAAAGGATCGTGACATTGGAGAACTGCCTCAGTTTTGAGACAGTGGGGATCACTCTCAGTAGAACAAGAAAACTCAAGTTCGACGTAGTTACACATAATGAAGGGTTGTGAGTAGTAATGGCGAGGTGAGTTGGGAAGTTGTGGTAAGGAGATGGAGTGCTTGTTGAGGGTGAGTGACGAGAAGAGTGAGAAGAATGAGCTTATATGGATCTGGAAATGCACTTGATCTGTGATAATAGATAAAAAAGCTGTTCACTGGTTGACTGTTGCCGTTCACCTACTCAAATCTAGCGTTCGTTTATGGAGAAGCATAAGAACAAGTAATAATCGAGACAGGACAAAGAATATTAAAGCTTCAACAATGCAAGAACATAACACGGTCCTTTGTTCAGCCAAGACCCATTAGTCAAAGTCAAACCTCAACACTGAACGATCCTCTAAAATCAAACGCTGAACAGTAAGGGTATGTTAACATGGTATCTTGAAGTATCTGAATTACGCGTTATTGTGCTATCACTAATGGTATGTTCAAGTCTCTGCTCGCCGTTCTAACGCCTCTGCCACCAGAGACAAAGTTTCCCCCACGACATGTACAATCTCATAGACTTGGATCCCTTTGCATGTCTCCGCCCAAAGTTTGACCGCTGCAATAGCCAGGCGTCGTATACGACCAGGAAAATCGGTCTTTGGGCCCAGCGAGGATTCTAAATGAGTTTCCTCAACCAGTCGGTCGACCATGGAGAGCAGCCGCTTCTCCTCTTCTCTCAGGGCGGCAGTACCTTCCGAAAGAACAAGCTGATAAAGGTTCTCAAGCCAATGGGTCAGCAAAAGTGCGCACCCAAAGTGACTGATAGCATGTTGAACACTCCAATGGCCTGTCCGACCACGAGCCACAAATGCTATGCCTACTCGGACTGGTATCCTCAAAGCGTATATAGCATTCAAAACAGCTTGGTCGAGATGAGGAGCACGAAGGGGTAGCGGGTTCAGATGAGATTCAAACATCTTTGCTTTGACCTTGGGGTCTCGAGAGAGTAACTCACATTGGCTGTAAAGTCCAAAGCCAAGATGAATGTGAGCTAAGCGAAGCATTGCAGTCGAGTTGAAAGGAAGAGGGCTATTGCGGGACGATGGGTCTGGTGCAGACTCGATAGCGGAGTCCCAACAGGACTGCCACGCACCAAGTGCGGCAGCATAAGTCGTGAGTGTGCTCTCTGAAAGACTTGGAGATGTAGTCAACAACGCTGATGAGACTTGGCGCTCAAAGTAGATCTGTATCAGCAAGCTCTGAATGAGCATATAATTGCCAAACTCCGTAGCCGAGACCTCCTTAGCCAGAGGCTCTCCTGATAATAACTGCTTGAAACAGGACTGGAAGTTGAGTTTCCGCACGTCAACCTTGCGTCGTAATCGATGCCATGCGTCTGCATTGGGAGCATTAAACTCGGCTTCAGAGCAGGGAAGCTCAAAGTTGAATTCGGTAGCTGCCATTTGCGGTGGCACGTTGAAGCAAATGGTCTGGATATTTAGTGTAAAGTATGCGGCCAGGATCGTTCGGCGTCTCTCTTCATCCCGGGCCCAAGCCTCCCAGGTGCTACTCGTATCGTTCTCAGGGAGACGTTTCAGAATATCGCGAGTGAGTACAGTGAGTTGGCCACTCATCCCAAGTGCCTCTTGAGCAAACGGCCCATCAAGCCAGGACATAGTCATGACGACAATCAACAGGCATTGCAATAGCTCAATGTCAAACTTTTCCAAGGCAACTGGGTGGTTAGGCGGCTCATCAAAGACTTCGGTTGAACTGGATGGAAGCGCAGCAAAACGAGGGAAGCCGTTTAGTAGATGGCGATTTGACGCACGCCGTCGTGCTTCCAGCTCGTGGTTGACCCATGTCTTTGCAACAAAGTACATGGCATATCCCTGAGGGTGTTCGAATCCGTAGAATGATCCAGTAGCTGCCAGAGTCAACAGGAGCACAGGTGACATGGATTCCAAACTAGTCGTTGACAAGTGAATGAATGGTAAGTGCGGGTGGTATCCTCGTATCCAGCTTGCGATGTATCTAGACAAAGCGTGTCTGCTGGGAAGTGTAAATGACTCCGGTAAGACTGATTTATGTTTTGAGAACCCTTTGAAAAGTCTTTCGTAGGCGTTAGCTGACACGGCCCAAGGGTTTGTTGCTACGATATCCTCAATGATATCCAGCGGTTTGCCGACTATTTTTCTGTTTGGGAGCGATTGGCTTTCTTGCCTTTGCTCGTAAGGTAGTGGTGAGATCGGGACATGATTCGTCTCAACATGATTAGCAGTTGTTGTTGGTTGTAAATGGCTTAATGATGCAGAAGATTCAAGCCCTGGCTGATGGGCAAATGGCTGGGTAAAGAAGTTCGTCGTATCAGGAGAGTACGACTGTTGGGAATCCATAGGAGGAAGAACTCCACCCAGATAACTATTGATCATATCCATCTCATCAGGGAATAAATCCACGTTGAAAGATTCAAGTTGCATAAAGTCAAGGTTTCCCATAGCCTGTATCTGAGTGGCATCATCGCTGTCAGTCAGAGCTTTTGGATGACTGAAGATTTGACTTGGAGTGTCCTGGCGGTAACTTGTATGCCTATCATGTATAGAAAATCTACCCATCATCTCATATTGAGAAGAGACAGTCTGGGGAGAGTTTGCCATGGCGTTACTAGGCCCCATGATCGCCACATTGACCACATCAGAAAGTGGACTGTGGCTTTGTACCTGTGAGCCAGATAACGATGGATTGCGCTCATCACTGGCGTGCGAGATGGAAGGTGAAGTAGTGTCAGCGTCAGCTGGAGATTCTATTGGATTTGAGTGTGCATTTCCGGCTGCCAGGCCACTACTCATGCACTGAGACAGTCGACGATGGCGATTTAGGAGGTCCCTGAAACTGCTTTAGCTCCTGTACTCAAGGTCGGGAACGCTTTCTCTGTTAACTAACTGTCTTGAAAACGCCCGGCCGCAAGGGCAGCCATATGGCCGCTCGCGTGTATCTAGATGTAATTCAGCATTAACTTGAGAGCAAAGACGACGAACTTACGTGTACGAATGTGCCGTTCTAAGTGCTCTTGTCTCTTGAACTCTTTATTGCAGAACCTGCATAGAGGCACTGGAAGCCGAGGTCTGCCTTTCATGGTGCTGGCCAAGAGGTTGCATGTCTCTGTGATATCATTGATCCTCTATGCTGGGAGGCGCCATTATGTGCATGGGCGGGGAATAGAAATTGTTTCGGATTTCGAGATATGCAAGGACAGCATTGGTCATTTGTGATATCTCAAGGTTTCGATGCACGAGAGACAGGGAGTGTTGTTGATAAGTTGGAAGACTGGGGTTGCCCTTGCCGGTCCCTATAAGACCGGCCCGGTCGAGTGGAACCACGTGATACCCAATCAATTGGTGCTTACCGTTGTTAACTTAGCGTTTCCCCCCACGATGCACCTGCGTTGCATGATGCTGCATCCATAGCCAAATAAGGACGTATTAGTTGAACTTTACTTTCGACATATACTAATGCGGAGGCTTTCGTTGATGTTCATTAACCAATGAAATATTAACCTATTTTCTGGCACGCAGCCTTACATTCTACTCCTGCCTCCTTCTGGCCTTTACCACTATGGTCCCTGGACTAACGACACTTCCCGACGGTTGGTTAATCTTGATCACCTCAGTACCCGCCTGATCTTCACCAACGACCAAGTTTATCTCCATCTTCATAGCCTCGAGAACCGCCACAGTCTGTCCTGCCTCCAAGATATCACCGGGACTAACAAGTACCTTCCATATATTGGCATTTACGGGCGACTCAATAACAGCGATGTGCTCCGAGTCAATGTCGCCATCGTCATCCGCGTCGCCACCGCTGGACTCCTTCGAAAGAGTCCATTCATCAAACAGCTTCTGCTCTAGTTGAGCCAATTCTTCGGCTGCTGCTGCTTGACTATCTCGCCATGATTGATACTCTGGATCCTTCGCTGCTGTGTCAAACTTGGCGATGTAATGGTCCATGTCAATTGTCGCCTCGGTAATGTCAAACCTGTATTGACCAGCCTCAAAATCACGTTCCATCTTATCGTACTCCTGTTCAGTTACCTCATAGAAGCAGACAAGGTCTAAATGATCGAACAACCAAGGCTTCTCAGGCGAGAAACCAGGTCGGGTCCCTGTCGAGTCCCAGCCACCAAGTGTTCGGCCCATGAGTTGATACCCTCCTGGTGCAGCAACGGGGTAGATTGCTACTGTCGAGCCTCCCAGCCCTACTGAGCCGCTTGGTGTGTAGCCGCGACTGGGATTGTACTTCTGCCCCGTCAAGACTCTCCAAGGATCAAGAGGAAAGAGGATTGGCGTTCCGACAAAGAAACCAACGGCAACAGTCAGCCATGGTGTCTTCAGAAGAGAGTCCAAAACATCTCGACGGGTTGACAAAGCGTTGTTCTTTCGCAGATACTCGACGTTGTCGGGAAGATAGGACGCTGTTGGTCTGATGTTCTCCATATACCGTTGCGCTGACTCCTGGAGTGATGAGTGATCGAGGCAGACGGGAAGCCGTATTTGCCTGGCAGGTATCTTGACGCCACTAGTGTCGCCGATATTACCGTCGAAGGCGATCAGTTTCTGGAGAAGCTCAGAACGATCAACCTGGAACGGATCAAAGTGAATAGTGAGAGTGGAAATATTTGGATCACCACGCACACTTGGCAAGTTCGCAGCCGTGAGCTGTCGAGTGAGGAGCTGAACACAAACTGTGTTTCGCAGGTCTGAAGTTTGGTTACCATACTGGATGATGATACTGGTGTCGCCTCCTTGACGATATATCACTTGGGGATGCGCGCCCCTTGCCGGGCTTTGGTGGAGAATTGAACTTGGGGGTTGCGCAGATTTGTTCATTCGAAGAGCAGGGATATCTACAGCCTTTCCATTGGCGAGTTGTGCGAGGGCTTCAAGGTGTGCTGTTTTGTCTCGAGCAATCTTGAGAGCATCTTCATACGAGACCGATTGGAGGCGAATACTGTCACCAGGTTTCAGCTGGCCAAGCTTCCACATCTCTCCTGAGCAAACTGTCGTTGGGCACACGAAACCACCAAGATCCGGGCGATCATTGGCAAAGATAATTGGAGACTCTCCAGTGAAGTTGACTCCGCCATTGGGATATCCGTACTCAAAGACATTTGAAGGGTGAGATCCCCCACCGCCTCCAGATGTGCGAGCCCACTTCAATCGTGGTCCCTGTAAGCGTATGCCACTTCGACCGCTATTGTGGCTGACACTCCATTCACCTCCATACAGTGTCTCCGATCCCTCAGCTGTCAAGATATCGTCGGAGCCATATGGCCCATCGATACAGCAGATGGTGGTGCTTCCATACTCTGGAATATGGTGAGTCGGGAGAGTGAATGGCGTCGCCTGAGCTGCCCAGGCTTTGGACTCGGAAGCCAGCGCGAGAATATCGTGAGCCTGCAGCTTTCGGCCTTGATAACCGCCAAAGCCAAGCTCAGGGGCAGTTGACTTGGAGTCAAGGAACGAAGGGACCTCTGGGAAGCCGCCCTTAACTGCTAGATAGACTCGCGCTCCTTCTCCAGTCACCTTACCCAAACTTAAAGTTTGGCCTTGGTTGATGACAATCCTGGACCATATTGGCCGAGGGCTATTATCGATTGAGACGGGAAGCTCGGCACCGCAGACACTGACAACCGCCGCTTCATGGAACAGAAGCTTTGGCCCGGATAGAGTAATCTCCAAGAGCTCAACCCCTTGATCATTTCCAACCAAGATGTTCGCGATGCGAGCGCTCAGGTCATCCATAGGTCCTCCTGGCGGTACACCATGCCCAACCGATACGCGACCCGGATAGTCTTGGATTGTGGTGGATACTCCAGGCTCAAGAACTTGCAGAGAGAGGCTCTTGAACTCAAAGGTAGATAAAGAGTTGGTCAGAGTGTTGCCGCCGGTAAATAACTCTGACTTGAGGATCGCTGAAAGGTACTCCAGGTTCGACTGAGTCCCTTGGAGTGCCGTATTCGCCAATGCCGCAAGCATCTTCAATCGGGAAGCTTCTCGACCCTCAGTACTGTGAACCATGATCTTGCCAATCAATGGGTCATAAAGGGGAGTAATTCTCTGTCCACTTTGAACCCATGTATCGACTCGCACACCATCGCCTTGCGGCCAGTGAACGTGTTGAAGAACGCCGGGGCTGGGAGCGAAGTTACAAAGGGGTATCTCGGCATACACACGAACTTCAATCGCTGAGCCAATAGGTCCTGGCCTACCAAGACTTTTGAGACTCTCGGTTGGGATACCAAGCTGGCCTTGAAGCTCGTAATCCGCTTGTCTCAGCATCAGCTCGACCAAGTCCACCCCATAGCACAACTCAGAGATGCCGTGTTCCACTTGCAGTCGGGTGTTCATCTCAAGGAAAAAGAACTGCGCTGTATCGTCATCGACGAGAAACTCAACTGTCCCGACGCTTTTGTACTTGAGCTGCAGTGCGTAGTTGATAGCCGCGTCAATCATTTTCTCACGTAGGCCTGCGTGGCGCTCTAAAAATGGACTTGGGGTTTCTTCAACCACTTTTTGATGGCGTCGCTGTAGTGAGCATTCGCGCTCCCCAAAAGCGACAACGATTTCGCCGTTGCCAGCGACTTGAACTTCAACGTGACGAGAGCGTGGATAGTACTTCTCCAAGAATACTCCCTTGTTCTTAAAGAGGGTACCAGCGCGACTCTTGACCATGGCGAACGCTTTTGAGATCTCATCTGCAGAATTGCATATCTGTAGACCCATGCCACCGCCGCCTCCAGTGGCTTTGAGCATGACTGGGAACCCTAGCTCTGTTGCAGCTTTGGTAGCTTCTTCAGCGGATGCTAGAAGCTGAGTGCCTGGGACAACTGGAACATGGGCTGCTTGTGCAATACCTCTGGCTTCATGCTTGAGACCCATGGCCCTTATTGAGGCAGATGAAGGACCGGCAAAGACGATGCCAGCGGAGGAAATGGTATCGGCGAACTCTGCATTTTCACTCAAGAAGCCGTATCCAGGAAAGACAACGTTCGCTCCTGTGCGTTTACAAATCTCCAGGATGGCATCCCTATTGAGACATGAATGGTTAGCAATCACTTCCAGATCGTAAACCTCCCGTGTAAGCTCACCCATCTGTGTAGGCTGAGCTATCCTCTCCTGGTAAGAGGATTGCCTCATCTGCCAACTTCACATGTAGAGAAGTTGCATCTGGATTCGTGAATACTGAAACGACATGAAGTCCGAGTTTTCTACAAGCTCTGATGCAACGAACTGCGATTTCACCGCGGTTCGCTATCAGGACCTTGCGGATGTGTCGTAATGGGTGTAAGTCAATTGAACCCATGGCTGTGGGGAAGACAGATGGGTACAAGATACTGAGAATTCGCAAAGAAATCCGGGTTGAGGTAATTCATATATAAGGGAGAAGTGAATTCAATCCAACACTTCAAGAATAACTTTTATGAAGGGATCAGGGAAAAATGGGATGAATGCTTGAGCCGATGAGCAGCTTGGAGGTGTTATCAAAACTGGGGATAGCCTCTCCACCTCCAGGTTTAGCTGCACTATCTGACATAGCTTATCTACCCCAACGCGGGGTGTTCCAAAAAGGTAAGAGTTCGGGCACCCGGAAATCCTGCGCCATATCCAGCAATTGAGTTGGGGTAGAAATTGATGGTGTAACAGGCTCTCGAGCTGGGGAATCCTTGTGAGTCGGCTCATTGGGGAGACGGATGCGTCATTGCTACGATACGAGGCTGGGGTGAGCAGGTAGAAATTTGATGGCACGATCGTGAAAATTGTCGTTGAAGGTGGTTAGCTAGTAATGCGTACAGAACACTGGCATTAGCTAGAAGTGATGGTCGAAGAAAATAGCTGCTAGGTTCTGCCAGACGCAATACATAGCAAGATGAATGGACTGGCTACCAGTTATCGGGACGATAAATATAATAATTCATCTACTAAAGTGAAGTTGTATGCCCTATGATAAAAACAGTGAACAGTAGCATTTCTTTTATATAAAAATGCCCTATGAAACTAAATATCTTGATTCTTCACTATGTTTTCCGCCCAAGGGTTGCCGCCTGCAATGACAAGACCAGCACCAGAACTTGTGGCTGTTCTGCATTCTATGCAACTTAGTGAGCAGTGGCACCGTAATGTTCAATAAGATTCCAATACGAGTGTGCAGTCCAACGTCTTAGTGGCTTTCCGACATAGATCATCATAATAGCAGTACACCAGACTGCCTCCCCCAAAACAGCAATCAGGATGAAAGCATTGCGAAGTCCAAGGTTCTGAATCATAGGAACAACTGCATAGCCAAAAGCAAAACCTAGAGCATATCAGCGTATGAAGTTATGAAATAAAGCCAGTTGCACGTACCCATCATGTTTCGAATCAATATAGTTGACACAAGACCCTCACCAGCAACCTCCTTGTATGTATCAAGGATATAGGTAAAGGCGAGATTGGAGCCCATCGGAAGAGTGACGCAGATCAAGCCGAGACCAAAGACAACTCCAAACCAATGGATATGGTATGAAGCGCCAACGCCGTAGAGCAAACAACCTGCAGGATGCATGACAAGCGCAACAAGACAAGTCCACAGGCGCTGCTCAGGCTCCATAACACCACCGTTTCGACGGGCAAGGAACAGAGCTAGGGCATCTGACATCCAACCAGAAAGGAAGCATCCAACAGTGACACCGACAACAGAGGCAAGGTATGTCAAGCCAATATTGTTGGCACTGAAGTTATAAGGCGGATTTCCAAGGATCAAGGCCAGAGAGCCTCCAACGACATTATACCAGGCGAGGATTCCACCAACTAGAAGGCCACCAAACCCGATACCTGGGAATGAGAAGAGAAGTCGGATTGGAAGGAAGAAAAGCTTGAAGGTACTAGGTTGCCGAGAGTCGCGGTAGCCCCATAGCTTGAGCTTTTCAAAATATGTCTTCCCACTTTGACCTGCTGTATATACTGCCTCCATGGATCGTGATGTTGACTTCTCATCTTGAACTGAAGGATCTTGCTTATCTGACGGAGCCTCAACATCCTTTCGGGCTGCTGCAGAAGCGTTGATAGTAGCTGGATCAAGAGCAACTGTATCAGAGAGGTTGCCCACATCGTGATGACGGTAGAATATAGTCTCTTCAAACAAGAAGAAGGTGGCTACAGCAACACTTCCACCAATGATAGTAAGGATATACTGAATCCATCGCCATCCGAGTTCTTGAGCGACATATCCAGATGCCACAGGTGCAAGAAAAGCTCCGCACCACAAGGTCCAGCTATAAGCACCCATGTAGAAGCCACGATCATGAGCAAAGATAATATCTCCAATGATGACTTCGATAAGTGTTTCTTGTGGTGAAGCACAGATACCAAGGAGAACTCGGTTGGTAAAGAACTCTCCTCTGGACTTGATAAAGGCAGTCCATAGCGTAATCGCGGTAGAGAGTATGACCGAAATTATAAGAGTGAGACGTCGACCATATGAAAGTGCAAGGCATTGTGTAATCATAGTTCCCCAACCAAGAAAGAGAAAGAGGATACCATTGCCAGTACTCAAATCGGCAATGGAGATGCCAGTGTCCTTTTCGATCAAGATATAAGCTGGTGACAAGCCTGATATCATGGCAGCAACGAAGAAGCACCAGACCATAGCGCAAATGATATTTCTCGTCTTTCGTGGGATGCTCCAACGTAAGGGATCGTCGGGGTCGTCACTTGGCTGGGGAACGAGGACGATATCGCGAGATTGCTGGCCATGTTTTACGTTGAAGATGCCTTGGACATCGACAAGTTGGACTGTTCCAGGGATGGCGACCTCAGAAGCCATTGCAACGATTTGTTGGCAAATGAATCAAAATATAGGATGTTAAAGGAGAAAAAGCACAGTAACAGGTTGTAATTTGTAAACTAGAGTGTTGAAATATTAAGAAGCTGAGATATCAGCACATAAATTGTCTCTGGAGGATCATGAAAATGCAGATCCTCCAGGCCTCATATGATATATACTACCTAATTATCTTTTATGGCTTAGAGGAGGTGGCTTGCGATAGGCAATCTAGACAACCTATTTCTACCCCAACCTTACGACTCTTATCGCGCGACCCTTGATATGATGGACAGGGGAGCTAAAGCTAAACCACCATCCCCGCATTGATAGCTTGTCATGTGTGACTAAGACCGGTATTCATTTCGGACGTTCTAGATGGCCTGGATCTTTCCCTATCTCAGTAGCATTTTGGTCTGACCACCCACTGCCATGGTCTCGGTGCGCGTCAATCATCCCTGACTCCTTTAACCCAGCATCACAGTAACGGTCATTTTGTTGACCAAAGCTAGTTGCATATTGATATGTTGCATTTTTAATACAACAGTTCATTCGTTGGTTTAGCTCAATATCGCTGTTACAATCTATGACTCTTGTTGTTCTATGCAGAAAACTTGACTTGGTTCGCTTCATCCACTGCCTTACGAACCAACTTCGCATTCTCTAAAACAGTGGGAGAATCAGAGTGCAGACATATGCTGAAAGACTTCCCTTGAAATCCAAAATTGAAGGAGTTACCATTGATATCCTTGCCAGCATCCTTCATGGCCGCACCAAAAGCGCGCTCGTAGCATAACTCTGGCGTTACGGGATGAGACTGAGCAAAAGGAACAAGCTTTCCTTCCGGTGAGTAGTCGATATCAACATAGACTTCTCCCTGGAATGGGATGCCCATCTCGTTACACATAGCCTCCTGTTCTGGATTTTGACAGGCATATACGGGAACTTTGAAGGTGGCACAAGCTTCCAAGACAGCCCTCATTATGCCCTTGTCTCGCTGCATATAAAAGAATAGTTCTCCGTGAGGTTTAATATGGCTGAGTTCGACACCCTCAGCATCAAGCATGGCTTTCAGAGCTCCGACTTGATATAAGACCATAGCGTACATGTCTTTGGTGTCGATTTCCATTTTCCGACGTCCGAATCCAAAGAGATCTTGCAGACCTGGATGAGCTCCAGCTTTGACGCCATGTTGCTTGCAGAGGCGAATAGTCTTAAGCATGATGGATGGATCACCAGCGTGAAAGCCACATGCGATATTAGCTGCATCTATGAGAGGCATGAGTTCCTCATCCGGGCCCTTTAGAGTTTGTTAACATTCTGCAAAGGACTTAGAATCTATGAGGATCTTACCATTTTCCATCGGCCGAAGCCCTCTCCCATATCAGCATTGATTTCATATCTTTGCGCTAGACCTGTCATGATGAGGAATTCCTGATGATAGTAAAGATGGCTCGACTTGAATACTGGTGGCAAAGTCGTTATGCGATGAGGAATTTGTGTTCATTATCTCCCCAACCCACGTGATATCTCCATTTACTCTTCGCGTAACGATAATGACCGTATGACATCGTCGATCCATGAACCCCATGCAACATTGGAGAACTAAATGATCATGGATGGTTGGCAATTGGGGTAGAAAGTATCCGTTCTAGGAAAGTTGGGGTAAGAAATCTGATAAGCGCCGGAGATCGATGGTGGCTCTAGCAACCCTGTCATGAGCAGTTCTTGTCGTGTTTAGATAGGCACATACTACGAATTATCTAATTTTGCAAACCGACATTAGGTGATTCAAAGTTCTCTGTTCTTCTCTCTTTATCTAAGGACATCCTTTCCCACGGCTATTTTACTATACATTGGTTCTATCTAGTCACTTACAACAACCTAGAACACTGAGATATCGTTTATTTAAGTCGGTCACAAGTTTAACCAATGAGACAAACTAATTAATATATATAGGGACCTACTTGTTTTGTTGAAGCATCTGAGACCAATAATACTACAGCTCTCAGAGTTATGGGTATCCCCACTGGTCACTAGGATATGTGGGCTGTTGAAACCGCTCTCGAATTCTCGGCTCATAAAGGTTTATGATTATCACGGGAAAATTCACCTTGGGGGGGTAGTAGACTGGCAGAGATTGAGGCTTATGCTAACTTGTGACGATGCATGCATCGTGTGATTTGCATTGCTCCGCCATTCATTGGGGGGAATGATATTGATGTCAGAGGGAGGCCATCAAGGTTCTCGGCGACCAACCCTTTTGTCGTCGCTTAGGTAGCCAGCATAGTATTTTACTCACAAATCTACAACTCGAATCGATTCTTGTATCTCTAAAGACTCATAAAATAGACAAAGTAATCTCAAAGTTTCGCGGTTAAAATAGCGATCGAGATGGAACACGAGCCCGTGGACGATATTCCTCATTGCCATCACCACCACCATCATCTGCAGTATCACACCCATCATCACCACCATGGCCCTCCTCAGAGTATACCGAGGTCAATGGGCGAGCAGAATAAGGCTCATTACGAGTCTGTCACCTTCCAGCCATTACGTTATGCGATGTATACTGATTGGGTCTTAGCAACGTTCCCCCTGTTATGTTTCGATGGCCCTGGATCATAGAGCTCTGCAATCAAATATCAAAGGAACTTCGCGAGAATATCGAATGGATTGGTATAAAGCCTCCATCTTCAAGACCTACCAAGATGTTAGACTACGCATGCGGTGATGGAGTGGCATCTCGAGTAAGATCCAGCAGCTAGCCATTCAAGGAAAATCCTTACTGACCTTGCCAGGCACTCGCACCCTTTATGTCTACAGTGAGAGGCATGGACATATCTTCTGGCATGGCGGAACAGTATAACCAGATGGCTTTGAAAGCAGGATACACACCAACAAAAATGCGAGCCGTCCAAGGCGATCTCATCGAACCCGAGTCAACGCCGTCTTCAGAAATCAACACGCCTGCATTTTTCGATTTCGATTTAGTCGTTATGTGCATGGCTCTTCATCACATCGAAGACCCCGACAATATGATTTTACAACTATCAAAGAGACTCAGGCCAGGAGGAATCTTACTTATCGTTGATTGGCTTGCGAATTCTGAGAGTAGCAGTTCTCAGAATAGTAATCGGACAATGGGAGTTCCCAATGGGGCTATTAACAGAATGGGATTTAAGGAGAGTGAGGTCAAGAGTGCGTATGAAAAGGCTGGCCTTGAAGGCTGGTCATGGAAATGGGCTGCGTCACCGTCGCAAGTACCTAGAGAGATTGGAGGAGAACAACAGTTGTTTTTTGCCCGGGGGAAGAAGCCTTGTAGTTAGAACGTATATTTAAGTTGTTTTGATTTTGGTTATCTGAGTGACCAGGCTGTGTAGAGGCTATACCTCTAAAAGATGAGATTAAATCTGTGCAGCGCCTTTGATATGGTTCTACATTGCCTTGGGCGCCCGGGTGTTCAGTTTTGAATGAGTGATCTTCAACTAATAGAGTCATCGAATTTCACTGCACTTATAAACTATGATCAACTTCAAGGTTGATCACAGACCACATACTCTCGCGATCATTACCCTGGCTGACGTTTCATCAGCCTTATATTATGTCGTGCAGTAGGCTCCAACCTGGCGATTGATTTAAAGCCATGGATGGTATCCTAATAAAATCCACTCTCACTACTATATTCCTGCTATATCCAGGCTCACTAAGCTCTAAAAAATTAATCAATTTCTTAGCAAGGACAGGTAAGCCTCCAATTCACGACCAAAGTCACGGATTTCCGTATACATAAGAAGGATGCCAATCCCTGTCTGAAGTATCAGACGGTGACTCCCCCTTGAACTTGTCTCTTTTCGTACACGGGTACATTCATTTTCTGGCCACTCTGAGAAACTATCAAGTTCAGATGTTTTAGATCAGATTATTCCCGGCAGCACCTGTTATTAGATTGAACTTTGGCTAATTACTCAAAGCTATAGGAATAATATTAGCGACCTTTAAATGCCAGGCCAAATATGATAGGTAGGCTGTGCAAGGCGCTTACATATTCCAGTTAGCCAGCCAGTAAAATAGGCGAACTTATTTCATTATTACTGCCAAATCAGGCCATGTCCTTCAAAGTTCGTGGCTTGTACAGTAAGGATTCTGGTACCTTTTTATCCATCCATACCTGAAGACTAGAACTGGCCCTTTTTCATGTTAGCCTCTGGGCGCTTGCGTCAGCAACAGCCGTTTCTTTAGGCATCCAGCTCGTTTTGGTAAAACGCCACGTTTCGGAACAGGTAAAGTGACAGGTTATATACTGGAGCTATTTTTCCGTTTCTCGTGTTCTGTCTTACTCCCCATTTTTAACCTTAATCTCTTCACTGCAACTCATTATTGTCATTAGATTATCATCGCATCCACTCAGCAGGCAGGTCTCACGTCACAGTAGCATGATATCATCTAACATCAAATAGCCAACATGAAGGTCCAGGTCCTTCTCACAGCTGCCGTTGCCACCACGGTTATAGCCGATCAATGGCCCATGGCTAAGGAAAAATGCGGCCGCCTTCGGCCTATGGAATGGGATCCCAACGACCTTCCTCCAGGCGCTGATCCCACTCAGTTTCGAATGTGCGCTGATCATCCAATGGGACCTGGAAACTACTGGGGATGGGGTGAATATATGCCTGACTGGATCCCTCGTAATCCATTCGCCGACATGGAGATTAACTGGCTTTACTGGCCTGATTGGTTTTAAAGCGGACTTTTGGTTGTTGAATAGGAATCTAGGAAACAAGTAGTGCACAGCGGGTGGAAAGAAGCGTACTGAACTATAACAACGAATATACTCGTTTTTGCATGTCATCCAAAGGGGTTTTGTATCCTAATGAGGTTTTTCTCCTTTGAATTTCCCAGATTCTGACTTCCTAGGTTTGTCTAGACCTGTGATGTTATAAAAGTGAACCGAAGTCTAGTGGACAGATATCTGGAAGATAAAAGATGCAGCCAGACTTATAAGTTGCTATCTTTGGCTAGCCAATCAGTAGCCAGTTGTAAGGTGTCTCTTAACGGTATCCTCAAGAGTCTCCAAATCCCTAAGTCCAATCCTTTCATTGTCGGTCTTCTCATAAAGAGTGCCGCCCTCGGCCCAGATACGTCGAAGCGTATACATAGTAGCCTTTGGGCTTCCAGTATCCCATCCCTTCTTCTCTGCCTCCTTCAACTCGTCAAGACTGTAGTTTTGAACCGTCCAGGATTCACCCCCGGTTTGCTTCTCAAGCTCTTTGAGAATCTGCTTGGAGTCGACAACAAAGGATTGGATGATAAGAGCTCGGTCAAAAGATTCTGCGGGGTGCTGAAGGGCAGCTACTACAGCTTTTCCAACACTATAAAGGGTGAGTTATTGAATAAGGCGGGATACTGGAAGGAAACTTACTCAGGCATTGTAGTGAAACCAATCTTGCACTCGCCATTTTCAACCAACACCGCCTTCTTATTCTCAGCATCAAATCCTCCAGCCTCAGGAATTTCATCCGTAAGAGTCAAGTACATGTCGGCATATGGTCCAGTGACCACAAAAGTATACTTCAAACCATTTGCATTCTCTCGAATATATTTGCGCACCTTAAGCTTGTGCTGATGAGGTTTCTCATTGGCGCTCTGAGGTCCATATTCGATATCCGTACCATACTCAGAAGGGAAGAACCACTTGACGGAGCCAGACTCGGCGGCGAGTCTGAAGAGTTCGATCTGACTCTCAAGACCGTTTCTTCCAACGGCGCTGATGACGGTGTCGACACCTTGATACGCATTCTTCACATCTTCTGGGTTTGAGATGTCTCCTGTGATAACTTTTACGGCTTTGGACTTGAGGTCTTTGATCAATTCGGGCTTTCTGGCGACTGTGCCCTCTGAGGTAAAAATGGCCACATGATCGAATGCAGGTTGAGCTTTGGCGATGGCGTTTGTGATGTAGAGTCCAATGGTGCCGGTTCCTCCAAAAATAAGAATGCTCTTAGGCTTGAAGTCTGCCATTGTGATGTTTCGAGTTGGTATTTCGGGTGTAGAATTCTTGTTGGTTGCTCCAAGATTCAACAGTGAATGGAGTCGTCGAGTTTATATGTTAGATTCGAGCCTCGATTTATAATATGTGGTTAGAAATCGAGCATTTATAAGCTGTTCCTTATCAGGGTCCTTGACTTTGTCGAGATGGGAAAGTGAGGGATGATCGGAGACTCTAGTGTCAAAACGCGCCCTTTTATCTCACGCCCTACGTGAAGTTGGCGATGATGGCTTGCTCAGACGGCTGGGGTGGTGGGGTCGGCATCGTATTCCGCTGTAATGATCAATGCGATTGGCAGAGAGAGTTTGTAAGCCCCGATAACTCATTCGCTTCAATTGACTAACACGTCATGGTAAACACAAATACCCTTTATCTGAATATCATCACATGTCTTCAGCTTCAGCAACTCTTTTCTTTAGCGGCTTCAAATCTTAGAGAAGGTATTGGCCGTGTTAGCATGCATGATGATGGTTATAGAACTTGTCTAGAATCTGCACCCGATATGCCATTTACAGGTGGGTGCCTGCTTATCCATCTTTCCAGGTTATATGCAATCTCCAGTCCCAGTCGTCAAATGCGGGAGTTCAGATTAAGTAGCCACCGCTATTGCCTGATAATGAAGAATTTGAGTTTATTTGCTATCTAACCTAAGGTTGGCGACACGACTTAAAAAAAAACCCTTGTTCCAACCCATGCAACAAGCTAGCTTATACAGACTCTGATTGATCTGATAACTTGGTTCAATCTCCATGAGCTCGGTCCAGGTTACATATGAGAGAAACGTTATTTGTGAACTTCAAAGCATCTCACTTTAAAGAAACTCTTGTTTTGTTAATATCACGCGTAAAAAATCCATTATACTTCAGCCAAATACCAAGCAACCGCATCTAATTTACGCAGAGTGATAATGAGTATGAAACAGCGCTTTTCAAGATATAACGAGCCATGGTTAAATCTCGTTCCCCTGGAGAGATTACTTACGCGGCCATGAACCAAGATCTTTCGAAGGTATGGAGGGCTGCAGGCTTAAAAAATGCAGACGTGTTCCCTATTGTCTTCTTATGATGCCTGAAAAGCATATATAGTTGATGTTGATATGAAGGAGTAGCCGACGACCAACTTAATCTCTGGTAAAAGAGTATGAAACTTATATATGATAAATGAACTCACGCAAGACTTGAGAATGAGAGAGGTACCCCATGCGCAGCTCTCATACCTGAGTTTCTCACCACATTTATTCTTCTTATAAAAAGAGCCGGTCTCCAGTCTCACCAGCCATAACTTCTCAAATCTCAAGCCCTGCCATTTTATCACATTCACAATGAACGTTTCACCAGTAAAACAGTTCTGGAAGAGTCAGCTCTACAGGGACATCGAACGCGCTCTTCACAACCTCCTTACCAAGAAAAGAAATCTTCATGCTCCCCCTGTTACATTTCGCAACCCACGTTACTACGTCGTTACCCGCAACCGCACTGAGGCTCCCACTCTCGGATATGACATGGACTTCAGAGTCTGCGACCGCGAACAAATTAACGGTGTGGACTGTTCCGACAGGATTTGTTTCGTTCCTAACGCCAGCGCAAGGAAATACCTGTGGGGGTTCATGGCGGAACGAGCCAAAGATTCTGAAACATACTGCCCTGGGGCTTTGAAGCCTGAAGTCAGTAATCTGATGATTAAGTACAACATTCCCTCTCGACAGGTGCGCAGCTTCACGAATATCGTCTATCATTTGTTCAACGACCTTCACAGCCCGAGATTGTGGGATCCAGAGGTTCAGGGGGTTTTGGGGTGGGAGTTCATGTCGGAGGATGCGTGTAACGCTAAGCTCATGTCTGAGATCCATCGGGTCATGTGGAAGAGAAACATGAGTGGTTTTCTCTAGGCTATTTCTCTCCATGACGGAGTTTTATCTTTGATATGATTTGAGGTGGGAGGACGAAGCGACGAAGATAAGTGGGGAGACAACCTTTCAACACAAGGCTCAACTACAAATGGCAAACTTCTTCGCCGTCAAATGGTCACAGGGTATCGCCATTCCAAGTTTTTTTTAGCCCAAAAAAGCGCCTGGATTGTTGTTTGAAACTTTATTCTTGAAAAGGCTAATTCTAATTAACATTCTTATCTCTATATCATCCCAATAAGTCGTCAATCACCCAACACCTTACAATGAATGTCCCTCAACCCTCAAAACAGTCCTCAAATGTCTGAACGCCAACTTCTCCTCCTTATGGCAAGCCAAAAGATTCGCCGTCTTGAGGACATTCTTGATCTGTCGACCATTCAGCTCCAGGCCAGCCAGAGCCTTGATCTCGTCTTCCGTAATCTCATGTGCAGAGTCGCCCTCAACCTTGGCATTGACGCTGACGGCACGGCTTAGGAAACCTCGCCAGACGGTCTCTCGAGCACTGTTGCCGAGGGAAGGATACTCAAGCGACATGTGGATTCGGCTCTGGAAGGCTTGGTCCATGTCTTTCACGCGGTTGGTAGTGAGGAAGAGAATACCTTCGTAGTATTCCAACATGCGAAGGAAGATGGATACAACACGGTTGCGCTCGATATCGTGTGCTGATCGCGCCTCAAGGAAGACATCGCATTCGTCGAGAAGTAGCACAGCGTTCCAGTTGGCCACCATTTCAAGAATGTGACTGAGGTTGTCCTCGATGTCACTTGCCTCACTGCCGAGATCACCAGCGCTCATGATGTAAAGAGGAACCCTCATCTCCTCAGCTACTGACTCGGCAGTCAGTGTCTTACCAATACCAGGGCCACCCGACAAGAGCATGATGATACCCTTGCCCTTTCCAGAGATGATGTCGTCAAAGACGTTCTTGAACTTGACCTGGCTCTGGGCAAAGGCAAGAATAAGTTCCTTCTGGTCTGGAGGAAGGACAAGCGAGTCGAAAGCCTTATCGTTGAACTTGACGTCTGTCACATCATCGATGAAGAATTCCATCCATCGCTTGTTCTTGAGGGAATAGCCGCGTACAATGGGGGAGGTCATGATGAGTTGGTCGTCGGTCAGAGGGGCACGCTGGCTATCGTCAACGTCGGGCTTCCTGTGAACATAGCTATCATTGTCGCTTTCGTCGTCATCGTCATCATCATTGTTGTTGTCGCCAAAATCACTATCATCATCCTTTGCGACAGGACCGTTGTCTTGAAGATAATCAAGCCAAACAGTGTGGTCAGGGTTCTGCTTTTCCCAGTTCGCTCCATCGACTACGATACGAGAGTTGACAGTCTCCTTGCGAGACTTGGTAGCATTGACATACCAGACGGCAGTACCGCTGTATGCCTTGTAGTGGTAGCCCGCTAGGCCCTCGAACTTACGGCCACGCTCGAGGAGCAGCTGTCGAGCGGCCTCCTGGTTGGGATGGTACTGGAGAGGGTAGCAGGAGAGCTGAGAGAAGGGAACAGTTCCAGGGAAGTTGCCAATTTGAAGTGTAATGTCGGTCCAGCCCATGCTTTGACCATCCCAGTCAATACCCTTACAGTTCAAAACGTAAACCAAACCACATTGAGTCTTTGTCAGGTATCCAGAGTCGAAGCGAACAGCAGCAGGTCTTCCCTTGATTGAACCCCATACAGTACACCCAGGAGGGAAGAGTGTCCAGACATGCTCAAACGCAACAGCCCGGTTCTTGAAATAGTCCTCTCGGAGCTGGATGATCTCTCCCAACTCCTCTCTCATGATCTTGTGCAGCAGCGCAACATGCTCACGAGTAATGTCGTCGTACTCAGGATCATCCTTTGCAGCAGTGAACTGATCCCATCGATGGACAAAGCACTGAAAGTTGGAGAAGAACTTGAGGCGGGAAACATTAGTGACGATACCAGGGTAATTCTTAAAGACCTTTCCGAGAACGCGCTTGAGGTAGGGGGATTGAATGACGATGGAATCGATGTCGAGAGGCTTGTTTGAGTCAGCCTCTTGGGGCTTTCTCTTGCGAATGATAACAGCGTATTTTTGTGTCTCTTCATTCTCTGCAGCCTCTTCCAGATCATCGGGATACTTGTCTGTCCATGACCGGTTACCGTTCTTGTCGAATTTGGCGTAGAGATCCTTGCTTTCGGTGACAAGGCCGACGATGATCTTCTCCTTCTTCTCTTCCTCTTCATCTGACTTTGATGTTTCCTCTGTCTTTGTGTCGTCTGTTTTGGTCTCTTCTTTCTTTGTCTCCTCTTCATTCTTCGTCTCTTGTGTGGTCTCCTCCTTTGATTCAGTGTCTGCGGGTGTCAAGATGACGACGGACTCGTCGCCGCTGCTCTTGTTTGACTCCATAGTATCAGCCGTCATGATGTGTATTAGTTGGGTATTTGATGAGTGATGTTTAGAGAAACTGTGGTTCAAGATGAAGAACAAAGACAAAGAGAGGTGATTAGTTAGGTGAAGAGGCTTGAGAGTGAGAGATGATAATGAATTGCTACAAGTTTCTACCTTTGTCTTTATAGTTTTCTCATTCACTTGCGAGGGCCTCCAGCTGTAGGCACGGCATGTTACTCACACGGCAATGCCTAGACCCGCAAAAAGGATTGCCAAGTCAACCCTGTGGATAGCGACAGGCAGCAAATCAATAGTTATCAGCGGGCATAATACAGTAGTCATCCTTTGATAGGCCGAATAATGTCGTAGGCGACTATGCTGATCGTTGCACAGCCTGTTGATGGATTTAGATCCAGGCACCGGCCCATAAGGTTTAGCTCACTGTAGGCATCAAGCACCGCCTCCCGTGGGCCCCAAACGCAGCGGCCACTAACATGTCTACATTCTATGATATCAAAGTCTCATTTGAAGGAAGATAAACCCAGAAAATGATGGCCGAAAGAGTCATCGGAGAGCTTGTTTTGGCGATGAGGCAAATGATCTAAGATCCGTCGGGATTCACTCCGCTACGAAAGCTAACCTCACACACCATGCAGGCAGCAACTGATCTACACAATTAAACAACAAATAATTGGCGATGCTGCCTCAAATCTTACTTGTACGCTTGTGAATGTATGGAACTTCGGTAGTGGTTACAGATTCCCACCAGAGAGAATTCTCGCAGCACCTTCTTTAGCAGCAGCCTGCGCCAAATGAAACAAACTTGGCCCAACACTGATTCTCGCAACCCCGATCTCGCCCAACTCTTTCGTTGACAATGCACCCTCTGTTCTATGCGCCAACTTAACTGCGACCCGTCCATCAAGCTCCTTCACCAGCGTCTCGACCCACGCATTTCGCAGTCCTCGCTCCGACCCGCCCCAGTAAAAGACGGTTGTGGCTCCCGCCTCGAGATATGCCTTGCCACGTGTAATAGCTTCTTTCAGCTCCTCAGCTTCTGAAACGCTGTTATTGGCGTGGAATACGTCGCACCGGGCATTGATGACAAAATCGGGACATCCTGCATCGGCGGCCGCTTTTAAGGCTGTTTTAATACGCTGCACTTGTTCGTCGATGGAGTAGAATGTGTCTGGCTCTTCGCTGATGTCCTCAATGTTGGCGCCAACGACTCCAAGCTCAACAGCTCGCTTCACAACAGATGCGATGTTTGATCCATAGCCATCTTGTAGATCAGCCGAGAGGGGAATACCAGCTGCCTTGGCGAGTGGTGCAATCTTGCTAATTGCTTCAAAGTTCTGCTCTAGGGTGAGCTCCTCATCTTGGATACCGTATGTAGCCGCAACTGCCCATGATGCTGTCGCGATAGCCTTTACCGGCTTAGAGGTGTCGGTGTTGAGGGATGTCACGCTCTTGAATGAAGCTATGTCCCAGACATTGGGGAAGACAACCGGTGTTCCGGGCTTGTGAAGAGCCTTCAATTGCTGGGCGAGATCATTAGACATGGTGAGTTAATGATTACTGGGTGTGATATTGGTGGTTGTTTGTCTAATTGTGTAGATGCGATGGTTTTTCGCTTCTTTTATAATTAAGCCAAGACTATTGGTTCATGTCGTTGTGTTGCTTTTGATGTGAAGGGCGCACGGAGACGGAGTAACTTGCCGTCACGCGGCCCAAGAATGACCCGATATGGCAATGAAGCTGCATTGAACACCAATATTTGAAAGATCCTAACCTGATATAAAGCTCTCCATATCTTGAGACTCCGTGAAGCTTGTGGGTCATGCCTCTGTGAATCTCACGATAACGTTTACTTAAATACTACCTAAATTTATCTGTGTCTTAGGGTATTCTTTAACAGAGGTTAACTTAGCAAGGCCCAAGACCCTCAGCTTTACAGTAAAAAAGATCCATAACTCAACACGGTCATTTTCTATGGCACACTATCGATCTTGTTCAATTTCTCCAGCCCATATGAACAAGGATACCTGGCTCGGTTTCCCTTTTGGGATTCGTCTGTGGGGAGGCCCCGTCGCGAGAATGCCAGACCTCTCAGCAGTGTGACGACTTTTATGAATCGTGTCACCATGTTTTGCGACTGAGTCGTCTTCAGTATCCTCCTACTCACTCTCTCACTGATAAACTCACTCACTATCGCAAAATGCCTCTTCAGCTACGACAAGCTGTCCCGGACGACATACCTCAGATGCGCGAGGTCTACTACTCAGCCTTTGGTGATACTATCATCGGAAGCCGTATCTTTTGCGCCAACAAAGAGGCTTCAAATCCCTTCTTCCAGGAGGGCTTCTCCAAGGATATGGCCGACCCTATGTGCGAATTCCTCGTCGTCACACACAAAACATCCCCAGACTCAAAAGACGAAGAAATCGTGGCCCTAGCAAAATGGGGTCTTCCTGGCGCCGCTATTCAAGATCCTCCACCAGCCGAGGTATGGCCCGCAAACGGTGATCTCGCCGTTGAGTTCTTCAACGCCCTGGCAAACGCACACCGCAAGGTCATGGGCGACAGGCCTCATTATTATCTCGAGCTTATCTGCACACACGAAGCCTGGCAGGGCAAAGGAGCAGCCAGTTTACTTCTGCGATGGGGTGTCAAGCGTGCGGACGCCGAAGGCCTTCCGTGCTTTTTAGAGGCTACACCCAAAGGAAAAGTCGTGTACGAGAGATTCGGATTCACGGAAAAAGCGCAGGATGAGTTTAAGTGGTCGTTCGGAACGTCTGTGGAGACGTACATGGAGCGTGATGCAAAGATTGAGAAGCGGACAATGACGCGGCCGAAATCCAAGGAATTGGCGTAAAAAATGTTGATCATCGGAGTTTTGTGTCACTGAATAGAAACGCGGTGAATGGTACAAACACAGCGGTTTTTATTCTGTCGGTCGAGATTTTGGTACCTTCAACAATCGAAATGATACACAATGTGCACTTGCGAATGGATTCATTTTGCCTGCGGGCACGAAGAAAAGGCTCGATATATCAACTGCAAGACCAACAAAGAGATCAACAACAGCTCGGAATGCCCTTGTGGGAGTATTGACTTCACCGTCGTTCGATCGCTACGCCCCTGCGGAAAGACTGGATGTGTGTACAAAGAGTGCATGGTCAAAGGATGGATGTGCTGTCGATGCAAGAAGGGTCCTAATGAGGGGCATGTTTGCAAACAGGATGCAAAACCATGGAGATGGGATTACGTTGAGTGTGGGCATGACTTTTGTAAGGATTGCAGGTCGTGGGAGGGAGAGAAGAATGATGGGCACGTTGGCCCTTCGAGACAAGGATCGAAGGAGTTTATTCGGAAGAGATTAGAGGTTATTACTGGGAAAACAGAGGGAGCTTGACGATTGACGATGTTATGATGTTCATGGCTTTACGATGGAAACACCCAAGCAGAGCGACAGCAAGCAATGACCTGGCTTAGAGAACAATCAGCACATTTTACACCTCTTTCAGGCATATGATATGAGGACTAGTTATTGAATCTTACCTAAATTTACCTAAAGTTTTAGGCATTCCTTAACAGATATGAGCCTACAAGTACCTATTCTTAGCGTGCCTTTTTTGCAATTCGCCTGGCATTTCATTAAAGCTATCACGGAGGTCCAAACCAACTCGGCCGAGAAAACGTTGAACCTGACGATCCTCCCTGTGAAGGTTGCAAGAAATTCCACGAAGATTCGAGAACAAAAAACGCCAAGAAATAAACGGAATCCCCGGACTCAATCTGCCTCGGCAGATGAGGTCAGCGCATAAATCGTGGCGTTGGCGATTGACGTGGCTATGACCTATGACATATAGAGCATTTCATGACGTCGACCCTCTTATTTTCATTTTTAGTTACAAATTTTTGGAAGATCATCTTTCGTGCGTGGTAACTGCGCACAAGACACTTGCATTCACTCGGTCACCGAATTGGAATAGATCAGGGAAGCAAGATTTTTGTCGCGTGACGTGCCCCTTATTTCTGGTGATGCTGAAGCTGTTATGAAACTTGGCCTCCTTTTTGTTATTTTACTCCTTTATTATTTAATTGTTGCTTGCCCCTTTATTGCTGTCAAGGGAGTTTCTCCAGCGAATGGTCTTGTCATCTTTTTGCATGTGAAGAATACCCTGTCACTGCAGTACCCCTGTCACTTCATAGCGTCAGTCCATGTAAACGTCACCAAACGGGAACAGCCACAATTAGAATTACTCTGCGTTGTTCGGAGTACGAGCAATCCAATCCAATCGTCTTTTGCTCTCTTGTATTTTGCATCAACAACTTTCACTTCTTGGTTCATTCATCGCGTCATTCATTAATTAATTTTTCATCCCCTTGATTTATCACTTCTTCACTTCTTGATCTGTATTTCGATAACGGACTCTCACCACCATCAACATCTGCGCCTGGTTGCATAGTCTATCACCATGAGCGCCTCCAAAATGTCATACCTTTCGCGCCTAAGCCCCGTCCCGGCATTTCCTGAATATACAGGACCTTACAAAGTCGGCACTGTCGATATCGAGATCCCCATTTCCGAATTACATGCACCCAGCGATGCTCCCGAAGGCGTCGACCAGATTCATACAGTCCAGTACCGCATGTTCTACCCAGCGGTACCTGAATCGAGCGAGAAGCACATCAGTTGGTTGCCAAACCCCCAGCGACAACATCTAGTCGCCTACACAAAGTTTCTGGGCATTGGTCCTATGCTGGCTGAATTTCTATCGTACGTGCCCTGGCTGCTGCACTCCAATTGACCTCAACTAACATTCTGCAGTTTTCTTCCCCGACATCTCCATTACACCACGATCCCTGCCCACAAGAATGCGAAACTCCTCGAATCGTCGACCGGGAACAAGCGATGGCCGACAATGATCTTCTCCCACGGTCTGGGAGGATGCCGAAACTCATACTCCTACATCGCAGGCTCCCTTGCCTCCCACGGCATTATCGTCATCTGCCCCGAACATCGTGATGGCAGCGCTGTCGCCAGTTTCATCCGCGTCCCCGAGATGCAAAACGGAACCCTTACTTCCAACGGCCGAATCCACATCCCCTACGAAAAGATCTCCCACGACGTCAGCCCCGAAGTCTACAACGCTCGCGAAGCCCAGCTCCGAATTCGATGCTGGGAACTTGGTTTAATCCATCAAGCCATGCTTGCTGTTGACGAGGGCACACGATTGACGAACTTGAACCGCTCAACACCAAGCTTAGATCAATTCGTGGGCAAGTGCAATATTCGCGAGCCCGGTAGCATTATCTTTGCTGGCCACAGCTTCGGAGCCGCTACCGTTACACAATTTCTTAAGAGCACCTACTATGCCGACGTTTCTGAGGTTGCTGCTATTGAGAGCCCGCTATTTGTCCCGGACGATGGTAGCGATATTCGAAAGCAGGTCACCGAGAAGACACTGACCATGTTGCTCGACATGTGGTGCATGCCCTTGATGGCTCCAAACTCCAAGGCCCTGTTCAATCTGCCCCTACCTGCATATGCCGACAAGGCTAGTGCTCCAGGTGGAAAGGCTATTTTGGCGGTTGAGTCTGAGCATTTCTTCAAGTGGACTGACCATCTGAACATCAAGGCTCGTGTGTTGAGCCCTAATCCTACCGCCAAGACCGTTACTCCCCAACTATTCGAGCGACCCAGTGGTTACAAGATGTCAGAGCCAAACTTCTTCTACGTCATCAACTCTGCTCATCTGAACCAATCTGACTTTGGAGTCTTGTTCCCATGGTTGACACAGAAGATCTTCAAGGCGGAACAGCCTGAGCGAGCCCTGCGTCTGAACCTCCGCGCTCAGCTCCAGATGCTTCGTGAGAACAACGTGCCAGTTGGCCGTACATTCGCCGGTGATCTCGTTGATGGTACATCATTCGATAAGCTCGAGAAGTTCAACAAGGCCAACGGCGATTCGTGCAAGGATGGCATCAACAACGATCAAGCCATCTTCGACAAGAGCGGCAACAACCCAATCGAGTTCTGGCGATGGGTCGATATTATTGGTCTTGGCGACTCTAGCGATAAGACGTCGACCGAGAAGAAGGTCGAAGAAGGCGAGGAAGACATGAAGGCGGAACTTGATCCTAGTGAGGAGTTGCCTCTTGCACCACCCTCTGTCACCGGAGCCGTCAGCGCTGCTGCGGCGTAAAAAACGAACGAATTGATGAGAGCGATTTGATATTTTGGGTGGAATAATTTGAGATACCTCTTTTGGCGCAAGGTAGGATAAACTTGGTCTTTTTACTCATTTGTAAAAGTGTTGTTTTAGAATACGTCCAGAAGGACCCTTTCCATTGTATGTACAAATACATCTTGATTCATTCTTGACTTTTGTATCCCATCTCAACAACCAATGTTGACCCATCGTTCTGCCATATTCCCCCAACACCACTCAACACACACCTCATCGAGACGGGATTCCACATTCGACCCGTTATCTCACCACTCTCAACACTAATATCGCCTCTTGGCGCACAAGCAATGGTTCGGCATGTTCCTTCTGTCGCAGAGATGCATTGACCAGTCGTGATGTTGATATGCTGTGTGGCATCGGTGAGGTTTAGCCATGCTGCTGTAGCGACTGGACAGGCGAGTCTGTCTGGCCCGGAATCCTGTTTTTTCGTTAGTCGATGATTTGATGTCTTGGATGTTGGGGATCTTGCGGTTGTGCAGGCGAGTGTCTCGGATGCGCTGTCGGACGGAGGCTCAAGGTATTTGAGCGGATCGAGACCTGTTTTGTTGGCGAAAGAAGTCCATGGGAAGTGATCTATGATGGGAGTTGATTCATCGATGCGAGCTCTGAGGACTTGTTTGGCGTGGCATAAAGATGTGAAGATGAGGATCGTGGATGTAAGCATCGCGGGACGTCTGCAGTGTTGGTAGTGAGATGTCTCGGGCTAATATCAGCAGTAGCAGTCGAAGAGTAGGAATGTGAGTGTCTTTGATCTTTTCTTGCTAATTATTAAACATGTTCAAAGGGAAATTGATCGATTAGATGAAGTCCAAGGTCTTAATTGCACCCTCTGAAAAGGTCGAAGTTGATGGTTTCGCTTGCTCTGGTCCGGACTTTTACTTCTTATACTTCTACATGCACGCAATTCTGATGTCATCATTCGGTCGCTAAGGAAACAATTAAGAACTCTGATCCTTCGCTTATTCTTCGCCAGATGAAGCATGGCGAACGTCACACCTGGTATCTCGATGTGCTTGAGTTCCGGATGCGGAGGTGGGACGGGACGGATAGGTCTTGGATTCCAGATCCGGTACCTACTCATGGCGTACAATGATATAGATATGGCTGTAATACATTGGAAGAAGCGAGTTAAATCTGTTCAAGATTTCATGAACTTTAGGGAAGCTGACGAGCGTATGTTGGGTGTCCTAAAGTGATGCAGATTTCCGAATGACATACGCTAGCGAAACTGGCCCAGGAAAACCTATTATCTTACTTCCCGCGATTAACAGGTTTTCCTTTAGATGTCTAATACACATTTGTATGCAAATTCGACTTCAATGGGGCACAATTGGCTGAGAGTTCTGTCACCCAAGTTTATGCGACTGTAAGCTCGTGCACCGCACCTCAACGCCTGTAGCTCAGCGCACAGCGATCGCCGAGATGCCATACTCAATAAGTAAAAGAAGCTTGTAGCGTCGCTAGCAAATAGTTAATCGTTTAGTTGTTCGCAATATCAGCTCACTTAAACCGCTTGCTCACTTATACGACGTTGAATCATAAGTTTACGTGGGTATTCTGTCGATTGAGGTCGCATCCCCTAGCAACCAACTGGCAAAATATACCGGGTCTTTAGCTATCTAATTGGCTTATCTGGCGTAACGGTCAGCCAGTCGAACATGTGTTATCCCTAAAATTCCTCCCCTAATAACGTCTATCTCTTGAAATGAGTCTGGATCCTGGATCCCAGCGGCTCACGTCCCCGACTTCCCACTACCACGGCCGGATATATCTAAGTATATGAGTCCTTGTATAAATATAAATCGACTAGTATCTAACCATCTACTACGAGGGAGGATAAATGAGAGGTGGACTATCTGTATAGGTAGTTAAAGAGGTGCTTTATTTGCTTAAGATACTAATAACCAAATGAGGAATCACAAGGTTTCTGTGAGTAAGAACCGATTAGCAGCAAGCCTGGCTTCTAAATCTGGAACATGACTTCAAAGACGGCTGTGCTCAAGATAAAAAATCACAATAGCTATACTCTCTTCCCGAATAGGAGCTCATGATGTCTGTGACTGCTTGATTGATATCAGCCAAGTCCAGTTGTCGCAACATGTTTCTTCTTCAATGGGCCCTTACTTTCTTACCCCCACGAGCGCAACATGCATCCTAATCAAGTAAAGCGCAGCAACTAAGCCTTGTCGAACAGGGGTTGGATACGACTAACAGGGCGCGTGGTTGGCTCGGATATTACCATCACTAGCTTCTACCACCTTATTTCCCATCAGTCTTTAAAAAGTAGCAATGGCGCGCTGCTGGGTATCAACTAACAAGATTCAAAACTTGCACCGACTAGAAACGAACAATGCCTGGTGTTCCAACTTCGAAAGCCTGTGAGGCTTGCCGAAAGCAAAAAAAGAGGGTATGATCGATGTGACCCGATCTATACAGCCATGGCTAACATGTCCTAGTGTGATGGCCAACAACCTGCATGTGGAAGATGTAAACGTCTCCAACTCTCATGCGTCGGTAACGGTGTAAAACGCTTTAACTTCAAACATGAGGGTTTTCAAGTCATAAAAGGTCGCGCTCATGCAGCCAGAACTGCAACCACTCCTCCACTTCTCCCTGGACCTTGCAATGCGGAGACTCGACTCAACAACAGATTGGTCTTCGCTCTGCAGGTGGAAGATATCAGATATGATATCATGACCTACGGCACATTTGTGCTAGACCTTCCGCGGCATGTGGAATCCAGCCCAGTTGTTGATGCATCGATTGCGGCGTTGATTTCGTCATTTCATGTGGTGAGGGACAGTTCGGCTAAGCCTGAGGCGTTGGCTAGACATATCAATGCTGTTTCGGCATTGAGGATATCTTTGAAGGATACTAGTGTGGCTTGTACAACAAGTACCATGACTGCCATTTGGTTGATTTATGTCTGCAAGATGATGAATGGGGCCAACGATCAGTCCGTTGCTCATGGAGAAGTCTTGGTTTATCTGGTATACGAAGCAGCCAGACAAGGTCAACTAAACAATATTGACCCAATGCTAATGCAGCTTCTTGCTTCCGCTGTGGTATGAAACTCCCATTACTTCCGAGACTATTGGACTGACAGCCATACGGGTCTCTGAAAGCTTCTTTAATCCGAGAATTCGACTTGACCAAGAGTTCTGGGATATTATAGGTAAGCACGGCCTACAAAGACCGTCTATGAACGAAAAAGGCCGGACGATTCTAAGTGTCGAGCCTCACACTGTTGGAGAGATCTCGTACTATTTAAGAGATACCGAGAAATATCTCTATCAGTTACGTTGTGCTTATGAAATTCTCCTAGCCGATCATCCCGTTCTTTCCGCTGCCATCGAAAGGGTTGTGAAGAATGCCTCAGAGCTGGGAGTTTCACTGCGAGCTCACAGAATCTCAGTTCGATATCATATAGCGTTTGGAATGGTTCTGGCTATGGCCTGTACCGTCAACCGTGTCCTACGCATTTATGACGGCGACACACCCGATCTTATGATCACAGCAACTCAGCTAGTCGATGATTCCTTGATTATTGCAGAGAGTTGTATGATGTACAGGCCTATCCCTTCGAGCTTTGTTCCTGTAATGCTTTCGGCAATGTGGGCGTCAACTCCAGATGGTTATAGGCAATCGGAGATAAAGATATGGTTGATGACATATCAAAGTGACTTTCCGGCGGAGGATCATATGGCTATGGCGCGTGATATAAAGGAAAGGTATCGGAAAATTGAAGAAAATTGGTTCGCGAAGATGCTGGAACCATGTATGATAGACAACGATATGGGACTGGGCAAGAATGATTTTGATCCAAAGCAGGATGGTTGTGTTATTCTATAGTTATCTATATTATGGTTGAAGCAGTTAGATACAACATATGTGACTCTTATACTTAATAAAAAAAGTCTAGTACATTTTCGTTAGACTAGCTTTCCGCAGCCTGAATCGTCTTCCACACTGAGCGATACAATACACATCTTGGCTCAATATCATCTCCGCTCACAACAGACAACGCCTTCTTTGACTTCCTATCAGACTCAGGTCTCACACCATCTCCAAAGATACCAATCTTCGGCACCTGTTCCCATCCGGGCCCCTTGGTAGGATTTCTAATAAACTTGCCCCACGCCTTCTGCATCTCTCTGCTCAAGTCGTTCTGGAACTCTGTAGCTCCCTTTTCGGGAAAAGTTCCAAACAGAGTCATGATCTCAGAAGAGTGGTATGCTCCACTGCCCTTAAAAATTTCGGTGTTTGCAAAGCTGGCGTTGTAAATGTATCGCCATGTCGGAATATCTGTCGAGGCAAAGTCCTCAGAAACGTACTTGGCGGGGCACTGCATACCATAATCGGTGGCAATTCTGACGACTCGGTCGTATTCGTTGTTGATGCCGGGAGACCCAATGGGGTAGAAATATTTGATGAGCGAGATTTGGAAGTCGGTAATCTTGGGCGAGGCTGCTTTAAGAGCCTGTTCGACCGTGACATTCATGTAATCTTGCAGTCGTGCCTCATCAGCAGTGGTACCCAGCATAACAGGAACACGGGCCATGAGTGTTGAGTTGTTTTTGGATTCGAGGCGATTGTTGCGGGCATTGTTCGCTTGTGTAACTCCACCGTCGCTGAGAGGTGTAAATTTGAGCATGGCTCTTTCGACGATATCTTTGAGCTTTTTGGAGGGGATTCTGCGCATACACTCAAGGACCTTGTCAAAGTCACCCTTGTCGCAACCTGCAGCCTTGGTTGCGTTGGCCCAAGAGCCACTAGGTTTGAAGTATGGGGAGGCAACGCCTGATTGAAGGATGGCTGCGCGGAAGGGGACTGGGTCGGGTGGTGCAGTGAGAAGTTGATCGACACTTCCAGCACCAGCGCTCTCGCCGAAGATGGTGACTTTCTTGGGGTCTCCTCCAAAGGCGGCGATGTTATCTTGGACCCAGGTCAGGGCAAGTCGTTGATCAAGGAAACTGACATGTTAGTTGCGTGTAAAGACCAGTAAATAAGACTACTCACCCAAGGTTCCATTCTCCTTTGGGCATATCATACGTCTCGGGAAATCCAAAGATATTTGTTCTGTAGTTGATAGTGACAACAACAAGATCCTCATAACCGGCCATCTTTGATCCAACGTAATAAGGCAACGATCCAGATCCTTGAGAGAAACCTCCTCCATGAATCCAAAACGCAACAGGTTTTGAACCAGGCTTTGCACCTGCAGGTGCATAAATATTCAAGTTCAAGCAATCCTCATCTTCTCCCGCTGGTGGCCCCGGCGTAGCATACGTCTTGATCAATTGTTCCCGTTTCTCTTCAGGATAGTTGAACTTCATGAGACAAGAAGGCTTGTACACGGTGGCATTGTATGGAGTGTCCCATTTTTTGGCCGGCTCTGGGGGGCTCCAGCGGACGGGCTTTTCGGCAAAGGGGATACCTAGGTATTGATTGACGATGGTCTTGGAGTCGGGGATGGAGGTTGGGGTGCCGATTACGAGGCCGTTGTCTATGGTTGCGGTTGGGTTGTCGGGGGTTTTAGATCGAGGGAGGGCGAGTGCTGAGCCCGCGACGAGACCGGTTGTGAGAAGAGTAAAGGAAACCATGGTGATGGTTGATGATATGGAGGAAGAATCAACATTGTAGCGGCATACGAGGCTAGTTTTATAGAGAGCATTCCATGCTTTGATCGTGCCACGGGGTATTTGGCAAGCCAAGACATAGTGGATGAACCTAATCCAGCTGTTGAGATCAGCAAGCATTGGATATTACTTGTTCAAGGCGAAGCTCTATGCCCAAACACCTCAAATACCATGAATTGACCAATGACGAGTCAAGATTTACACCAAAGCTCGAATTTCCCGTCTGGCGATTCTGACCTTACTCTTCTTGGTGGCATGCTGCGCCTTGTCTGATTGGCTGCATGCCGAGTATGTGCTCTTGGCAAGACTAGGGTATCGCGAGATGAGGCCCAAAGTGGTTTAGTAGAGCCTTAGCTGGCATTTGATATGGGGCCATTAGTTAGTTAATTCGTTGCACAGCCTCTGATGCACGAAGCAGAAAGTTGAGGCTGAGTGTTGATCTGTTCTTGTGATGTGAATGATTTCTTATTCTTATGCTTTTTTGCTAGTTCGTTCGCTTTTAAAGAGATTCGGCGATATAAATAGGGTTTTAATATTGGCCTGGTCCAAGATGGTCATGATCTTACGGTATGCTTGCGTCTTTCCCATCATCGACTTTGGGGGAAACTCTAAGTCAGTCCACACTGCTCAGATATCGCCTAAGGATTAATAGATAACATTAAATATTAGACTATATGAGACAAACTTCCTTCCTATTCCTCTCCATTAAGTCTCTCAACCTCGTCCGTCGCTTATAATTCTTGGGAACGTCGAAATCAAACCTTCCAACTCGCTCATAGTACTCTCCTGACTTCTTCAAGATAATCCCTTCAGACGAGACTATAGTATCAGGATCGACAATAGTAGACTCTTCAAACTCGCTTGTGTCAATAAATCCTCGCTGCTTATGGAGTGCATGCAGACCCAAGAACAGTACCTGTAGCCTATCGAAAGACCTGGGCATGAGACTCTCCGCATCATATTCGAAGTTCACAGCATATTTATCTTCTGTATCTTGCTCAAAGCCAACATGGCATGAAAATACAGGTCTTTGAACTGTCGAAACTATATCATTTGTAGTGAACGGTCTTCCGAGGCTGATGTCTAATAAAGGAGCTTCGAATCGTAGAGCACGCTTTTCAGGAATATCAAGATTGATAGGACTCCGGTTTTCTGGAAAGACGTTCTGCCTCGTGAACTGGATGAATGAATGCGATACTGAAAGGAACCAAATGTTGAGACACCTTGAAGCCCATGACCAAGTCGGAACGCCACTTAGTGCGTGGTTAGCTTTATCATAGGAGTTCTTCCATAGCAACCCATCTGCGAGATGTGATCGGAATACACCTGCAAAATACTCATCGCCGTGGAGATCAACAAGACGATTAGCCAGGCCCTGAATCGCGACTAGTCGATCAGTCTCAAAGGTAAAATTCATCTTTGAATATCTCGATACAAGATCTGTCCATGCATCACCCATTGCACGTTCTGGTTCTTGAGCAAGACTCAAATGCGATCCACCAGCTCTTGAATCTTGGGCAGTGTTCATTTCATTTCCATATGAAAGCGCTTTTGTTGTGCTGTGACATTGCCATATAAGAGTATGTTTCGACCAATAAAGAATACGAGGCGAAAGAACGGCTTCTTGTAGGCACCATCCTCTTGTCCTCAACGGTTCAGCAGACCAATCTTCGGAGGGTGATGGTTTTGGTACCGACAGACATATGTATTCTTTCTTATCGCCGTCGAAAGCCAGTGCACATGTCTTAAGTGGGTATCTTCGAGCTGTCTGTTCCACAAAGAGCCCTTGGTTACTATCGAAAGCAGCGGATGCAGAAATGAGGCATTTTGAATGGAGATAATATGATCCAATGCGCGGTGCTTCCACATTCCAGTCATCGAGATACTGGTCGCTGACATCTGACTGGATGATACATATAGCATCAATCCAGAGATATTGGAATTTGAGCAGGCGTGTAACTTGGATGGCATCCCGAATTGTTTTTGGAAGGGTTTCCACTAGAAATCCCTCACGTCTCGCAGCTATTGTCGCACGGGTTGTTTTCGCAGATTCATTGGTGGCGCCCCAGCAATAGCTGAGAGTGAGATATTTCGGAATGAAGTCTTTGCTGAAATCTTCAGCAGGTGCAACGAGTCGAACTATATCGGGATCGTAAGTTTGGACATCGATGAGACGGGATGGAGGAACTGGTTTGATATCTTGTCTGAACCAGCCAACGTCACATTCTTGATGCACGCCACGCTTGTTGATACAGTCGTGAATTTGGTCATGTAAGTCATCTTTCAGTTGAAGCTCTAAACTCATCTCTAATGAGTTCGGCGCGGCTGTCTGGTTTTTATGAGTATATTGGGCTCGCCATAATAGAACTGCCATGGACATACCACAAACTCCTCTTGAATCCTCGCGGCGTTTACTGAAATCAAAGGGAGAAACAAAAAGGTTCCGACGTAGAACTTAATCACAGCAGGCCAATCTTCAGTGTTGGAATTCCTTCCCCTAGCTGAGAGGTCAAGATAGCTCTTCTTTGGCAGCCATAAGGAGCATGAACCTGCTGGAGGTTCATCTAAACCGATGGTTTTAAGTCCGTAGTAGACTGCAGCGCGAAGACTACGACAGAGATAGCAACCTCTGGCAGCTGAAGTTTCGAGAGCGGCGAATGAGTCGTGATGCTGAATCGAAGTTGATATATGCGGGATTTGATGCCATTCTCGGTAGTTCCATGGTATGCGACGACATATGTTGCATCTCTGTTCGACAGAGGGCTCGGCCTCCATCTGTGGCGACACTTGTGAGGTTTCTGGCGTTTTATGGAGGATAATAAGATAGTGTTGAGCTGAGAAGCAAGGCATCCGTGGCATCAGCAAGCCACTCATGCAACTCTTTATCCTGGCCAATCAAATGATGCTCTGAAGTCTAAGCTAACCAAAAGAACCGTCTATACTGGTCAATGGAATACGGGAAGTGGTTATCATATGTCGAGTTGCAATGATATCTATTACCTGACAATTTTATACATTGAAAACTGAACTTTGTACCAGAAAAGGGAGTGTTGTATATCCTAGTTCTTCTCATCCATAAGGTAGACATCCCGCTCAAGAGCCCGGGTGTTGAGCTTTCATTTTGTTAGTCAGTAATTGCCACTTCAGTGCAGGAAATTTACTTACCACCTTGGAAGGGATGTTGTGGAGATCAGTGATACCAATCTGAGCAGCATCGGCAAGGATCTCGGTCTTGAGAATCTGGATGAGCTTCTTGGGGCCCTCAACACCGTAGATGTTGGAGTACATGAAACTTCAAGAACTTCAGCAAAGAACTTCACTTATCACAAACAGGCATTACTTACGGGCGACCCAGACCAACAGCCTTTACACCAAGAGCCAACAGCTTGATAACATCACTTCCGTAGCGAACACCGCTGTCAGCGATGACCTCAGTCTTCTTGAAGACCTCAGGGGCGTTGCGGCGAAGCTCGTAGGCGATCTCAAGAGGAGAAGGTGAGTAGTCAACCTGGCGACCTCCGTGGTTGGACAGCCAGATACCGTCAGCACCAGCCTCGACGGCACGGAGAGCATCCTCAGTGGTTGTGATGCCCTTGAGGATAATAGGAAGCTTGGTGTGAGACTTAATCTTCTTGAAGAGCTCCCAGCTCAAGACGGAGGTGGCACCATTACTATTCTTGTTAGCTGTGATCGATATGATTCTATGATAGGGTGTACCTACGCATTGGTGGTGTCATAGCGAGCAGCGCGGTGACGAGTAGAAGTAGCAGGGGCATCAATGGTCCAGACGAAAGCCTTGACACCCTGGGCTTCAGCACGCTCCATGTTATCCCAAGTAACGGAGAGGTTAGCATTGGAGTAAATCTGCTGGAAGATAGTGTTTCCACGCTTCTTGCGCTGAGCACCAATCTCTTCGATAGTCTTAGAGGCATAAAGAGCAGCAACGTAGAGGATGTCCTCATCGGCGGCAGCATCAACAAAGTTAAGCTCACCACGATCTGAATCACCATAACCAGCACGAGCAGCAGGTGAGATGAAAATAGGAGCACTGAAGTTATGTCCCAGAATGGTAACACCCAGAGTCTCGTTAAGACCAGTGACACTGGCAAGCTGGTGAGGTCGGAGTCTAGCCTTCTCCCAGACGTTGAGGTTGTTGCGGTAAGCCCACTCTCCAGCAGCAGCAGTGCGGTAGAAGGCATATTGTTGGTCAGTGAGGACTTGACGAGCTGCAAAGTCGAAGTCGGGAACACCGCGGATATCCTTCAGGAGAGGGCGGCTGCCTTCGGCCCAGTTGATGCTGGTGAGGTAGGTAGTCATACCAGTGTCGGGTTCGTTGAGCCATGGCTCATAGGCGGAGACACTGGCCGCGAGGGAGACAAGGAGAGTTGAGGTGCGCATAATGTCTGAATTAACCTGCCGGAGGTTATCAAAAGAATGGATGAGTAGCAACTAGGCTCGGGTATAAAGAACGACGGTAGTAAGAGAAGGAGAGCAGGAAACTGGGCCTGGAAGAACGAGAGGAAGTTCTTCAAGTTAAATGGGAGTGCCAAGTACCTAGATCACGCTAACGAGAAAGTATAAAGCATTCGGTTATCCCATGTCCTTCATATTGAGTGGAGCTTCATGCCCTGATGTTAATGAAGAGTGGACACTGTTGTCCCTCAAAGGATCTAGTTTGCTACACTTCTGGGACATGGGACTGATCTGATTGATAAGATCAAGCCAACCAACTCAAGGCCAAGAGGAATAATCCGCCGAGAAAGTACTAAATACGAAGAAGGGTCACTGTGATATTCGGTCACGATCTGTTGCCTGGCATACATGATGCCATGTCAGTCCAGATCTGGCCTATTTGAGCATTGGTTTGCTTTTCAGTTTTGCTTTTTTATCGAGTCTTATTTCCGATGGCATGAGTTTCATCCTTGGGTCTTTTCCTATTCCTTTACCTCCGTTCTCAAGGCCCCTCCTTGTATGTCAAAGCCTTATTGAGTCGTAAACGTACCAATTCATCTTCCAAAACAGCCCACGCTCCACTCTCCATCCCATCTTGACGGTCTCGAAGTGGGATGCTGAATAACCCCCATCTTTAGCCTCAACTCCACGATCCAACGGTTGTGGAGTTGACCGGGGACAATCCACTCCGACAACGGCCAAGCGCCTCATTAAGACAAAGTGGTCTCAGTCATTTCAAGCTAAGACTTGTTACATAGGAAATTGATGAGCGTTGTTCCATCATGTCAAGCCTAATTGACTCAAGCTTGCAACGTGGTGATTTTTCCGTCCCGCAATGCAAAAGTTTAAAAAATTAAATTACCACGCGCCATCTCCACTAGCAGAGAAGCACGATGAATATGATGCCCCTTTTGGTATCAATTGGCTTGTTCGTGATCGAAGTGACATCTTGGCGCATGAGCCGATCAACCGGGCCGTCTGCACGTGGAACGGACGAAACTGATCCTACTGTACATGGGCAATTGTTTGCTTCTTGCAAGGTGAGACAGTAGGATTTGACCGTTTATGCTGCTTGTTTGTTTCATCGTTCCTATTGGTGCAATTCACGACTGCCGGCGGATAATTTCGTTGATAGGCATAATAACCTTATCCTTGGTTAGTATACGGATACTAGCCGAGACCTCAGAATGCCCCGAGAATAAAACCAAGGAATGCCCCGAGCTCAATTTCATAAGTGGAAACAAGCCGAGAAGAAAGTCCATTGTTTCGACTACTTTGGTCGCTTCCTTCAGGAACACCCGTCTATATCATCCTGAGAGGTTAGCTCCAACCAAGAACACCACTATAAGTAATACTCCCGTCTATGTAAGACCTGAGACGCCCAAGTCTGGCATTTAGTATTTATTTGTTTTGCGTTCTACAGAGCCCATCAGACCTTATATAATTCTGGTAACAGAAACGAAGCTACTGTAAACTGCAACTCTCCGAGGGCTTTCAGTCCTCAATGGTCAGTGCCAGATAGCCTATCAAGTAAGCACATATATATAGTTTTGCTATGGGGCTGCGACACTTTGGCCTAGTTAAACCTAGTTACTTTTTGTCTGTATATTAAGAATCCCAAAACCATTACATGTCAAAGGTCTCTGTCATGTCTTGCCATATACTGGCCAAGTCTCATGTCCTTCTTAACGATATTCTTGATTATGTATCGAACATCAAAGCCGAAATAATTTCAAATCTTGGTACGCAGACTGATTTGTCTATAAATAGAGCTGCTATTATGTTCTTGCTTACATGTCCCAGCAGAGATTGCCTTTGAAAACAGAATAACCGCTTCTAACTGTAGACTCTACGACCTACGAGCCAGTTCATGTGACCGAGGAGCTGATCTGACATGCAATACGGCTTGCCATGTTGCTCTTCTTCTTGAATACGACTGTGGCTGAGTTCCAGCACTTAGCAGCCTGTGAAGGTTTCTGGATATATCCCAACTGCCTCTAGGTATTTTAAAGCTTGCCTTGATAGGAAGCCTGAAAGTTGCTTTCAAGCGGTTCCGCGAGCGCAAATTTGTCGTCTTAGATTTGAGATAGTTGAAACCCTAATTAGATATATTAAAGGTAAATAAGTGGTATAATTCGCTTTTATATGCCTCGCTTTCATTTGATGATTGTTTCACCCGTCTTCTCATAATCTCTTGAAGTTAACTCGCTGTCACCCTTGCCTCTAGTTTCTCCCGCAACTCTCGGTATTGCCTAGTCAACCTCTCATGCTCTTTCTTCAATCTCTTTGGTTTCAAGTATTCGAATGCCATGCTCCAGATTGCTTGAGCCTCATCTTTAGTTGTTTTTCTAGCTGAATCAATGCCTTGAAACTCATTAGCTGGTCGTTCTAGCAACCCTTTGAATTTTATTTCTTACCAATGTGTTGCGCCTGAACTGGGTATAATGCATATCTGTCCAAGTTTTTCGTTGCTGCAATCTCGTCCAGCATCAAATCGATTTGCCCATGTTTCTTCCCTCGAAGGGTGTCCACCACCAGCGGTATTTGAGTTCGTGGGAAAATCATGGCTTGCGAACAACAACCGAACGGCTCATTAAATACTCCAGCCGATGGAGGGAAAATTGATGCTTTTCCGGATTGAAATATGAATATCACGAGGCCCGGTACCAGGAGGAAAACAACCACGCCCAGGACTTCCAGATCAAGATACCGATGTGTTGTTCGCCATCGTCGACGTGCCAAGAGAACGACGGCTGAGAGCCCCACTCCGACGCCAAGGATAATCAAGAACTCATTATTCGCACCAATCTCGCGGCTTGAGAACCCAGTGGACCTTTCTTGGTTAAATAGGCGCATAAATAGCCAATTCTGGTCAGGCACAGGTATTTTTCCCAATCCTCGAATGGCTTTGATGAGCCACCCACGGGCAAGCAGAATATCGTCCTCGAACATGCCGACGTATAATGCTCCTGAAGCGTAGCATCTTTCCAGGGCGTATGTGTAATCGAAGACGCCCTTTTCGGAGTATTTTTGTTTCTTTTCGAATTCCTTCAAGCTCGCCATCGTTGTGGAATTGACCTCGTAGGTAAATACGTCATCGACTGCTTCGCGAAGCCATGGTTCGTTCCAATTGGGGTGGTTGGTCGGGTCGGTTTCTGCGATGAGGACGGAGATGTGGAGATCTTCTCTCTCCTGCGTTGAAAGGCCATGTAACAAGCTACCAATTGTGATCTTTTCGTCGAGACACGTTAGCAGACAGAAAGTTTTGGCGGTGAAGAGTAGTTACCGGAAGATATTGTGTCTGTCGTTTAACAGAGCTAAAAGCCACGCAGAGACTCTTGTCCTTTTTTTGCGTATCTTTCGGCGAAGTCTCGTACCCTTTCGAGAACCAGTCAATCAACTCCTTCGCTTCATGCTTGCGATAATCCGAGTAGCTCGTCTCGTATGCTCGTTCTTGGTCGAAGAAGACGCTGCCTGGGTCGCGATAGAAGTTCGTCTGTCCATACCAGACCAAGCACACCAAGAAAACGACACAGGCCGTGACTTTTCCTAGAATGCTGAGCATCTTGAGAGATGGTTAGAGGGGAAAGATTGATTTTTCCCCAACTGCCAAGTCGGGTATCAGATCATGCCGCAAACGAACGTTGGAGAAATTTGGAACGGCACAATGGGGCTGTGGATATAATGTGACAGATCCTCATACACAGCCCCATTGTATTTTATCAAGTGCTTACGAAAAACAAGGGTCCATGTCATGCAAAAGCCGACCAAAGGATTTCTTTTGGCCTCTTCGACCAACAGCGAGCCAAGAAACGGCACGCGTACGCGGACAATTTTAGGAAATGGCCGTGGCCAATCATGTCAGAGCGGCACTCACTTGGTACCTGCGGATGATCTACAGAGAAACAGGGGCTAATCAAGCGTCATCAGTGCGTAAGCTTCCTCAAGCAAATCAACGACGAGTTTGTACACACGACCATCGTTTTTTTAACTATATACAGGGGCTCAAACGGAATTCCGTACTTCCCAGTGGCCTGATGTTGAGTTGGAATGACTCGAGGGAAGGAATAGAGAATCTTGTAGTTGTTCAAGAGGAAAAACATATTTAATGGTAAACACATTGCGGTAGTAATTATTAAGTCATGGGTATAATGTTCAGGTCGTGTGTATCTCGCTGAGATATCATATAAGGTTATTCAATAGGTGAGCTAGAGATGCCATTAGCTGATAAGAGAGATAGAGAAAGCATGCCTTCTTAGCTTCCATCAATCAGGGCACAATATAGGCCATATATGTATTACTCAAGTAATAAATGCTTTAAGATAATATTCAGTTTCATTTTACTGGCTGATGGATTTGGGCTTCGAGATGATGGAACTTTAATAGTTGACTATTTTACGCATTGCTACACGAGAAAGACTCAAGCGCAACAACTATAAGATAGTAGAAAACCAATAGACATGGCACTATTAGATGCATATGATCTTATATTTTTCTAATTCCTTTTTGCTTTTTCCTTAGCCTGATATTTAATTTATATGTTTGGCAAGGCACGGGTGTCCCAAATCTCTGCAGCTGTATAACCTTTTGAAATAACACCTACCTCCTTTTTCTCATCAGCTAGCAACTAGAAATTTAATATTATATATGAAGCTAGAAGCGTGGAAATTTGAATAATTTTGTGGCTTCTCCTTTGCTTTGTTAGTCTTGAAGATGCGTGGGCCAGACTACCTAACCTAGACATCGGATTGATTCTGGATAGCCTTATCGCGATTGAGGTAATGCGGAGGGAAAAAAGAAGAAGAAGAAAAAGAAAGAGAGGAAGAAAAGAGGAAGAAAAGAACACTCGTTCTTCTTTATGCTTTATTTATTATGATTAATAACTCTCCAATTGGGTCTCTCAGTGTAAACCCATGAAACCTACAGCACGACTGGACCAGCAACCAAAACCTTAATCATATTAATAATTTCCGGCTATGCTAAGACGACCGGCTTTTCAAACAAAACCCCCCAAAACTATCAGGTAGTTGCAAAGAGGTAAATTCAAGATACGATGAGATGTTCTTTATCAATGTTCATGACTTCAAGTCTCTTTCACCTCCTAAAGCTAGCGACAGATCTTGATACTCAACCTACGAAGCGTGTAACTAAGGGAAACATGCGTAGAGACACTGGCAGATGAGAGGTAAAAGTACGACTTGTAAGGCAAATCTAAGTAAGAACAATTTAAATCTTCCCCAAGTTGTTTGTTACTTTAGGTATTACTTAACAGTTCTAGAGAGATGGGCCTAAACAAGTATTTACTATCTTATCAGGTCCTGTGCACTCGGAATAGCCGGTAACAAGAGGCAAAAAGTTTTTCAACATTCATACCGCAACCAACAAGCAATGTTGAAATCGTGCACAAGAACTCGTGGGACTACAGCTCCTCGGGCGATGTCGGGATCATAAGTTTTGACGTCGACAGGCGAGTTGAAAGCGCCGGTTTGACATCTTGTCTGAATCAGAAGGAGCTTGTTCATCTTCCATAGCGGGATAACAAATAACTTCGGATTTAGTTTCCTGTATATCAGGTTACTGAGTTATTACCGGATATGATGCTGTAAACACCATGACTAAATTTGCTCAAGATTAGACTGTTCGCCACACAACTGGCATGGATTCCAGTTACACTTGATTCACCTGATAAGTTTGCTACATGATGGTCAATGCTGACTATCATGCTTTACCTTTTGATACAAGGAGCTTCGCTTCATGGATGCGCGATTAACTCAGCAAGTAATTCAGCCAAGAGACTGCTCGGCAATTCGGCTGCTAGGCTCCCCGATTATTTGATACCTGTAATTTGCCTTCTCTTATCTCTTAAGGAGAGATTAAGCGGGTTAGATGCTCGATTTAGTGCAGGTAGTTAATGCGGATTTATTCTAAGACGAGATAGATCAAGATAATGCACAAGAAGAAATCTATGTTTCTAAATTTCAACATTTATATAATAAGTCCTGATTCTTCATTGCCAAAAGAGGAAGGCCAATAGTTCTCGAAGCAAATAATCTTGTAAAAGCAGCCCGCAAGAATAATATGTTGCCTTCCACGTCGAGGAAATCGAGGAGCGATGTCTGTACAAGTTCAGGCATTGTCTCACCCTCGGCGCCCGAGGGAATTTCTAAACCTAATGCATACCACAAACGCAACAACTCGCTGATATACATTCTTTGTGGCTTGAGGTTAGTGGAACATGGTCATAGACACCACGTGTGGCCTGTTTGAAGATTACTGGTATGACCAATTAGCGTAGGTAGCTAATACGAATCTGTTCGAAAAGTAGATTGCTGGTATTACTCGACTTCGGATGACTCGATGATACGATCTTTGCACCCATGAGCGAAAAAGCAATTCGTGAAAACAAGGGAGATGACCAGGATGGCAGATCTTGCAGTGAAGATTTTGCTGCATGCATATGTGTTTCCAGGAGGGGACTGCGGAACCGCTACTCAGAATAGATGCTGTCGCCACGGTATCACAACACCATGGCCTTAGAATGAGGATAGCTCTCACCATTTAGATAGTCGCGGAATTTAAGATCCGCCCGTTTCAGGAAGCTGAATTAAAGATGTCTCCAGAATACAGCTAACATCTGATCACGGCCCTATACCACAAGATTAATGAGGGATTCATCTCAGCTTTATCTGACATCAGGTGATCTAGAAGAACATTCTCTGGGGATTCTGCAACAGTGGTATGACAGACAAGGTCTGCACTGTTTGTGAATCCTTGAGCGTAACATTCGAGATCTAGAATATGGGGTCAAGATTGGTTCAAGATTGAGATCTCGGGTCAACGGAAGCCATCTTCATTCTAGGACATGGGCATCATCGCTATAACAGCTCATGATAACAGCTTTTTACATCATGATGCCGTATTCCGAAATGATCCGATGTAAACAGGATAATAAGTATCCAGGTGTTAGCGGAAGAATTCCGAGTCATGAGCAAGGGCCGTTTCGCCACGGCGCAGCAGAGCATTTGGAGAAAACGCGTGGAGAAGCTGTACGAGGAATAATTGGGAAATGTTCTCGAAACGCTAGAGCTCTGCATGGTACGGGCGCTTGTTGAGTCCGGAACGCCGCGTTGCTAGGCTAGGGGATTTCTCGTGTCTCCAGTCTTGATGCATCGTTGGGGTCTGGACTGTCTAGACTGTGTTGTAGTACTTGGGTGCCGTTACATTGGTGCCTCCGATAATTTCCATGTGTTATCTTTACAGTTACAAGTTACTTTGTGTAATGCGCCTATCTAACCTGGGCTAAAATCTCATCTTGACTCGAAAGTTTTCCCCAGATGCCCCGGATCTCAAAACACTCTGTTAACCTCGGGCATTCTAACCCCAAAAGTTCCCCAGTGGGGATATCTTTGGGGATATCGTACGAGCCGCCACCAGAGTGCTCAGACTCTGCGGTTAGGGCAGCCAATCGCGGTAGTACATGCCCGTCGATTCTTCTAGCCAATCACTTTTCTGGGATACGTTGATCGGACGTTGTGACTAAAATGGAGAAAGATCCAGCTCCGCGATTCAATCTCCAACCGAGGGACCATCCTTGCTGCTGTATCGGAGTTCGGACACAGCAGCGAGAAATGAGAATGTCAGGTAAAGGCGTGACCTCGTAAAGCTTTGATAATATTCTTATTTCTTGGGTCTTGTAACCACAATTGACATGCGCTACCTACAACGCTCTGTTCTGTCCATGACACACCTCCATTAAACTGATGTTGCTTACCACTCCAGTATGCATGCAGTCGGGTTCCTTATCGAGAAAAAGCCTCGGCGCCAAGGCGATTATTTCCCGAGTCAGCCAAGAAGTGTTAGTGAGGTCATCCCGCCCAAAGGATCGCCTACCAAGAAAAACAGTCGGGCTGAAGATGATGGTGTTACAGAAGTGCCCGGCGATCAACTTCCAGAACAATTTTAGGCCAAACAGTTTCTGCATGAAAGCATGGACCAACGAGGGATTAAACAATAACCCTCGTCATCGAAGCGTATTGTTGCAACGACCTCAGAACGACCCTTGTGAGTTTGTGAGTGAGCATGTAGGTACCTAACCAGAACGGAATAAACACCAACACCTCCAACGCCAAGCGGCCAAGGGGGCCAAGGGATGCAACCGAGATGGAGACTCGGCATCTCTTCCCCCAATTCCAACCTCCACCTTCCCTCATTTTAGCAGTAAGAAGAAAAGTGTAAGCGGGGACGTGAAAAACTCGTCCCCTGTTATCTCCCACCCCGCAGGCCTTCCTCGCTCAGCGTGGGATGTGGATGATCCCCATATTTCACAGTGAACAATAAGCTTAAGAGGAGCCTTAAAAGTCAAAACCCTAACGTTAACTGGCATAAGCGTAAAGTCCGGGGTGATCGGCAGTTACAGTGGGAAGCACAGCGAGCACAGCGGTGCCGTATTGCCGTTCTGGTGGCTCGGCTTCTCCGCACATGCCCACCATCTGCGGCCCTGTCACTTTGGTCGTTAATTCCTTGTGAGCTAATGACTTGCTGCGTGACCAATCGTGTTTCATGGTATACAGCCTTGACGAGGGAGGTGTTCACCGCATTCAGTGAACCACAGCGTCATCGTACTTTGTCAGGCAACAGTAGAAGGGTTAGAAGGGCTGTCTGATTCACTGTCAGACTGAATAGCGATGCATCACAACGGATGAAGAACCGAAAAGAACTGAGTGTCTCTACAGACTGCCTCTCAATGTGTTCGTCTCAACATACTCTTCTACGGATCCGCTGTCATTATCTCTCCCCGCACACACTCCTTTCCTTACCCTGTCCTGGCCAACACCAATCCTTCTCCCTCCGTTCTCACCCGTTTGACAAATGATAATCACTTTTACATCCCCGTACTCTCTTCTCTGCGGGGAAATAGCCAAGGCAGGGGGTCACCTCACTGTCTGAGAACGGACATGATCCGCTAGACGAGTACCCCAACTCGAACCTCCCCACGTCGATTGTGACTCTAGAGTGTTGGTGCGACTGCTACCATCGCATTGCATTGCGTTACGAGCTAGGTAGTAAGCTGGTAGGATCGGAGATAACAATGATATTAAGCTTGTTGCTGTGATCTGCGGTTGTGCTGTGCTTTGCTGTGACACTCGAGGATATAAGGTTCCCCTCTCCTCCTTCTCTGAAGTCAATTCTCCCAACCACCACTCCTCCCTCTTCTCATCAGGACCTGTATTTTCTATCTTTACAATGGTTCAGCAACCTCAAGCAGGCGAGTCCGCTGGCCCTGTGGTCAAGGGCGTCATCCCCACGGCCAGTCAAGCCTTCAAGGATCTCTTCATCTGGAAGCAGCGCGTCGTTATCACCAACGAGCATGGCGAAGAGACCACTGAGTGGCGGGACCCCGATCCCATCAAGAACCCCATCAGTCTTATGGCTCAGCTGTCTGGCAAGGACTGGGTTTTCTTCCTTGTTGGCTTCTGCGCCTGGACTGCTGATGCGTTCGACTTCCACGCCTTGTCTATCCAGACCAAGAAGCTGTCTGTCTACTATGACACCAGCAAGACCTCCATCACCACCGCCATCACCCTTACCCTCCTGCTCCGATCTCTCGGCGCCGCTATGTTCGGTCTCGCTGGTGACAAATGGGGACGCAAGTGGCCCATGGTCTTCAACATGATTGTCCTCGGTGTTCTTCAAATCGCCACCATCTACAGCACCACCTTCCAACAGTTCCTCGCTGTGCGAAGTCTTTTTGGTCTCTTCATGGGCGGTGTCTACGGCAATGCCATCGCCATGGCTCTTGAGTCTTGCCCGTAAGTTGCATCTACCCCAATTGAAGTTCGACTGCCAAGTTTGCCAAGTTTTAGCCAAGTTTGGAGAACCTTTTTATTCCCGTGCTAATATCGTTCTAGCTCCAACGCTCGAGGCTTGATGTCCGGTATTCTTCAGCAGGGGTACTCTTTCGGTTACGTCTTGGCTGCATGCGCCAACCTTGGCGTTGGAGGCAGCACTGAGAGTTGGAAGACTGTCTTCTGGATTGCTGGTAAGTGAATCCATTCTCAATACTCAATTTGATCATGACTAACATTCATTAGCTGGTCTCTCCATCGCCGTCGGTATTATTCGCATGTTCTTCCCCGAGTCCCAACAGTTCCTCGAGGCCCGCGCCAAGGGCAAAAAGGCTTCCACTCCTGGTGCTTTCTGGGCAGACTGCAAGAAGATGCTCGTCGCTGAGTGGAAGATGTGCGTTTACTGCTGCTTCCTCATGACTTGGTTCAACTACTACTCCCACACCTCCCAAGACTCTTACACCACCTTCATGCTGGAGCAGAAGGAACTTAACAACTCTGCCGCTTCACGTGCCTCGATTCTCATGAAGACTGGCGCTTGTGTTGGCGGTACCATCATTGGATACCTGAGTCAATTTATCGGTCGTCGACGTGCTATCTGCGTGTCGGCTCTCATGTCCGCCCTCCTCATCCCAGCCTGGATCCTCCCCGAGGGTGAGCGCAGCCTCAGTGCTTCTGGCTTCATGATCCAGTTCTTTATTCAGGGTGCTTGGGGTGTTATCCCTATCCATCTCAACGAGTTGTCTCCTCCTGCCTTCCGATCTTCATTCCCTGGTGTTACTTACCAGATCGGCAACATGATCTCGTCCCCCTCGGCCCAGATCGTCAACGCCATTGCTGAGAAGACATTTGTCACCCTTAAGAACGGCGACAAGGTTGAGGCTTACGGCCCTGTCATGGGAATTGCCACCGCTATTATTGCTCTCGGTATCATCTTCACTACCATGTTTGGTCCTGAGAAGCGTGGACGTGCCTTTGAGCATGCTGTTGCTGGTGTCCAGGATGAAGAACTTCCCCACCACCAGAAGAAGGATGTTGAGACTGCTAGTGTTGAGCAGGTTGAGTTGGATGACAGGAAGAAAACTAAGGAGGAGGTTTAAAGTGTTGCAGTTGACTTACAACCAATGGTAGAAATGACGCTTGTGTGATAACACAAAACTTTGAGATTGCACACTTAACGTGCTCGATACCCTATGAATACAATCTATGATGAAAAAGTACCTCTTTCAACCATCACGGTCTCTTATAATCCCTCAGTATCCTTGCAATCACAGTGTGGCGCTCAGCTTCTGCAAACTTTGCAGCATCCTTGCATCTCTTTTTGACAGTCTCAGGGCTCTCATCGTTTTCCAATAACAGGTGGATCATCTCTAGTCGACCATGCTCTGCCGCTCCTTCAAGTGCCGTTCTGCCCCCAACTGGGGCTGCTGGGGCATCGACCCGTGCCCCGTGCTCAAGAAGGAAAACAGCCATCTTGATATTGCCACCGATCGCAGCATATTGAAAGGCTGTAGCTCCGAAATTGGTGGCAGGCTCTGCATTGACCGAGGCCCCGTTTTCGACTAGAAATGTGACCATCTGGGTATCGCCACGTCTTGCTGCAATTTGAAGAGCCGTTATTCCGTACACGGCAGAGATTTCAGTGTTTCCTGAGGCTCCATCATCAACAAGAGAATTGGCCATGCTAGTGTGGTACAACGTTGTAAACTTAGAGGAGGCTTCTGCGTTGATCAAGGCTCCGTGATCAAGCAGCAACTTGACCATGTCAATTCGGCCGTTGCATACGGCAAACTGAAGGGCTGTTGCTCCATACTCTCGAGCTGGTTCTGCGTTGACATCCGCACCTCTATCAATCAGGTATTTAACCAACTCAAAGTCCACAATGCTGATAGCCGCCTGCAAAGCGGTCTTTCCCCATTTGCCAAAGGCTGCAGCGTTGATACCAGAACCTGCATCGATTAAAACTTTGACCAACTTCCGTTTCTCTCTGTCGATCGCCCCTGGGAGTGCAGCTGAAAGATCGCTGATGTTAGCGCCAGCTTCGAGGAGGAATCGAATAACTAGTGCAGCACGTTCTTCATCAAACCAACTATCTGCAATTATATGAATCAGCGACCTCCCTCTGGAGTGTATGTTGACATTTGCGCCGTGTTTGACAAGAGACTGTAGAATAGTTAAGGGTATAAATACCCACTTAAGAGCATAACCAAGCGCAGTTGCCTGGTTTTCGCGATCTACCACACTTGGGTCTGCTCCTTTGAGGAGGAGAAACTCTGCAACTTTGAATTTGCCACAGTCTAGAGCAACCAAAAGTGGTGTTCTAAAGCCATCGACCATGCAGTGGATATCTACTCCTCTATCAACCAGCATCTCTATCAGAGCGATATTGCCGTTACGGATTGCCGGTTTTAGTGTTGTTTCGAGTTCCCCGTCGTGGTCCTGACTACAGTCTATTCCACAGACATACGGTGATTGTTGGTTGGGATTCGCGCCAAACTCGATCAACCGTTGTGCCATATAATCATTGTGTATGTGAAATGCGAGCCAGAGAGGCGCTGGGTCGGCAGGTAGAGAAGAATTGAGATAGAAGTTTCCGAGCCCGTCCATCAACAAGTCAAAGATTTCCGTGTTCGCTTCCCTTATTGCCTCGCAAATAATAGAGCAGGCTTGTCTACCAAGGTCGATCTGAGAGCCAGCGACGAGCAGCCTTAGAATAAGGTTCTCAGAACCCTTCTCAATAGCGGCTTTGAGGGCCGATATGATGAACGCGCCGGGGCAGTTCAAGGCGCGAGCAGTCCACAATCTCATACAATTTTCAACAAGTTGCATGTTTCCCAAAGACACAGCCAGCTTAACACAGTTTTCAACCTGGTAGGAAATGATGTTCGGCCCCTGACCTTCAAGTTCGGATAGTATAAAGTTGAATAGATCGATAGAGCCTGACTTTGCAGCAGCTTGCAGGATGGTCAACCCATCCTCCCTCCCAGCTGGGGCAGAGATATCGGCACCTTTGCTCAGCAAAAGCTTGAACAGGCCATAATCCCCAGCCTCTGCGGCAGCTTGCAACGCTGTTCTCCCCGCGTGCTTCCCAGGTAGAGCGTTGACGTCTGCCCCTTCCGATAAGAATAGCTGGACCAATTTTTCCTTTCCTTGGTCTGATGTTGGCAACCCACAGGCCAACTGCAATGGGGTTGAAGTGGTCGGATTTCGGAAATCGACGTCTGCACCAGCGTCCAACAGCATTCGAGCTATCTTGTCATTACTTTTCTGTGCTGAGATTTGAAGTGGTGTGTGTTTTCCATAATCTGCTGAATCATAAAGCTCTGTTTCTAAGAGCATGTTCGGATCGACAAAGCTGTCCAATATTGCCCCCACATCTATAAGACGATTGACAATCTCAACTTCCTCACTCCAGACAGCTGCTTGTAAGGGTGTCAACACCTGGAAGTCTAACAACAACCCAAGGCCTTCTTCATATTCTTCGTCGGAATCTTTTGGTATATTTCCAATAACCTTTAGCAGGTCTTCAGTCAAGGAGTTCGGGCTGGCTCCCGCTTCAATTAACATGTCAACCATACCAAGGTCACCCAAAGAGATTGCGCAATGTAGCGCCGAATTATATGATCCAGGGCGATTTAGACCGCGGTGGCAATCGTCATCTAGTTCATATCGATCGTCCAATATCTGTCGTGCACGGGTCAAATCCCTGGATGAAATGGCTTGGATGAGTGACTTCAGAAAGCCACAATTGGGATCTGCCCCAGCTTCAATCAACCTCTTTCCAATCACCATGTTCAGATGACAGTGATGGATATTATCGAAAGCCATGATAAGGGGGAGACATGGTCTTGAGGGTATATTTGGGTCTGCACCAAAACTTAGAAGGATCTCAACGGCTTCTCGATTGCCCTTCTCAATAGCTGTAAGGAGGACAGGCCAATTCCTCCTGCCTGGCTTGGCACTGTTCGGGCTCACGCCATGGCTGAGTAAGAAGTGTAACAATCGATGGCCATCCTTGCCTCGAACTCTGATCGCACTAAAGAGAATGGATACAGCAAATATCTCCATGGTTGGCCCCGTGAGAACGAGTATGTGCTCCAGCTCGCCTAAAAGACCATTGGAGAGGGTAAGATGCAAGAACTCATCCAGAACATCATCTTCAAATCCAATCATGTTGTTAGTAGAAAGGAACACAAGCGAGTTGAATAGTTGTAGCCATAGGGGTTCCTGGAATCCGGGGCTTGCATGGTGGCTGGGCTGCATCGGCACCAGCTCATCGATGGTCTTTTGCATTCTGTAAACTTGCTTCTGAATCGTCCAGGCGCTGGAAGAACTGGGTTCGGCGTGAGACAAGGTAGTCTCCGCAGCCTGAAAAGCTTCTAAGAGGTTGCCAGGTAATAAGGAATTTGCTCCTGGCCGAACAGCAAGGGGTTGCATACTCTGGGATATTCCAATCTGTGGATCATGTCCAAATACTGCGTCGAGTTAGCCACAGAGACTCATGAGAGATGGAATGATGCAAACCTACCCAGATGGTTAATACTGGATCGGAAGTTGAACCACGGGAGAGTAGTACAGATGATAATTCTGGGTTCTGACGTCGGTGGTGTGTAAGCGACCACAGCTGTCGAGGCATTGGACTTTGTTACTTTACAAATGTTAGCGAATGTTTGCCTGTCATCCTATGATACTTGCATGCTTGTTCGTTCCGAGACCCGCCGTATCTTCTCAACTCTTTTCTCCTCTTTTTTGCCGGGATGAATTGACCATCGATCCTGAGTTGCGATAGCTTTCCCTCCGCTTCACGCTTCGAGACTAATGCGCTTGCTTGCGCCCATTTCTCCTTTGTGAAGTTCTTTTGCAACTTCCATTTGACATTCACTTTGCGAATGTATTGAGACTTTCTATTCCATCATCAGACTGGTGGTCGTGGTACTGGATGGAAACTTAAACTCACGTAGCATGGAAGCCAGAATCTGCCATGATCTGAATAACCTCATCGAGAGTCTTGTCTTGATTGATGTACAATTCAGTTATGCGAGCCCTTTGGGCTTCCCACACAGCCTTGGGGATCATGGGTGCTCGAGGCATGGTCAATTAGGAGTCAATTAGGAGGAAGGAAGACAATGAATTGGAAAGGGAGCTTTTGCGTGCGTTTTTTTGTCTAAATCCATGGTCGCAGGAATGGAAGGAAACTGTGTGTTTAAGTAGTCGCTTGGTAAACCACCAGTATTAGATTTTGAGCCGCAGTGATCGATTGCCAAAATTCTCGTTCCGCCTCACTTTTCCCGTTGAAGCCTGATGTTAGTGCTGAGCATACATGCAGGGACAGGGTTTTAGCTGGGTACGTCGTCCTTGGAGAATCAGGCTGAGCCTTCAAGTCTTCTTATTGGCAGCCAAAATTCGCGTTCATGAGCGGTGACGGTGGATAGCAAGGATCCAAAATTCGCGTTTCAAGACTGTGAAGTCTGTATGGAGAGATATCGTGATCCTTGGAAGCGACCTGAGGGTCGAGAGCGTCAACCATGCACAACACTGATTGTCATTTCTTCGATCATGCGCACCGCCCCAACGAATCTGCATAAGCCTTTGTAATTATTTCACTCGCTGTCTAAGTAACCAAGTTGACCTTCTTACAAACTGATCTTTACGGCAAACAGGTAAAGTGCAAGATCGTGTATTAACTTTTGCAAGGCAACAATAATATCGGAGTACTGTTCAAATCACCTACTTAAGATAGGAACATCTGCATAAGCAAAGCACTTCAAAAGCCAACGTCAATTTATTGTTGTTCTACCTAGATGTAAAAGCACCTAGGAATACTTTCACTCTCCAGAAAGAAACAGAACCAGATATCAAATCGCTGTAATTCTAACAACATATTTTGCACCTCCGCCTCCACCGAGGCTTTCCGCATCGCACCAACACTCAGGCCAATGATTTCACAGGATTGGCGGCCATAATTCGCATTGACTCGTCATATCTTGTATACCGGGGAAACGGGGGCGGGAAGGGTAAGAGTGGTGCGGATGGACGTCTGGAAAGCCACTCTTGATGCTTGCGTCAAGGTTTCTCGTCCAAAATTCGCATTTATTGAGACGATAAATGGCGATCCGCCCTCCCACCTTGAACAATGGGCTCTTTAGCTGGCAGTCTCTCCTCCTGTTACAGTAGTCTCCCTTGCACTACCGTTGCTCTTGTATTTCTCCTATTGTTTGTTCAACATTGTGATTTATTCATCTCTTAGTCAACCAATCACCCGGTCTTATTCGCTAGATATGCCCATGTCCCAAGAGGTCATCGTTGCTATTGTTGGCGTGCTAGTCAACCTGCCCACCTTCTGTCTTGTCTTTTGGCATTGCTACCGCAAAGGAGGATCAACAAACTTCCGTCGAAGCGAAGGTATTTATAATGATTCCCATCCTTGACTTATTGGAAGCTCACTAACATGACGCAGAGGAAGGTGTCGCACTTCAAGCTCCCTCTATCGGACCTCCCCGACTTCCTTTCGATGCACAATATGCAGTGGCCTTTCCTTGTACGATGCCCCTAATCAACGTCTCAACAACTCGCCTTTGACAACAGATCTTACTCAACTCTCCTGGCTTCACTCTTTGTACAGATGGAGTATGCAACATCTCGACTCGGCGCGCTCAAGAGGGACATTATATCATCTTCTATAGATCCCAAATACACACTCATAACTTCCTTACTCAACCCTCTTCAAAGTAGTCTGAAATCCCACCAACTCAACCTCCCCAGCCCTTCCCCCCTCACTCTTAAACACCATCTCATCCAATCCCAAAAACTCATACGCCGCTCTATCAACCAAAGCCCACGACGTACAGCTCGCATCTTCCCAGAAAAACAGCGACTCCTGCATCTCCGCCTGCTGCACTGTCCCAAGTCTAAACATTGCTCTCCACGCTGTCTTATCTCCTGCCGAAAGATCTGTAGGGTATAGCCGTCCAGATAGTGATATCTTTGGAACGTTGGGGATAAAAGGGGCAATGTAGTTGAGCCAGTGCGATGAGACGTCTGTGCCGCGGACTATCCATTCTGTGATATTTAGTCCTGGTCCTTCATCGTCAACTTCGAGAATTAGTGTGGAGTTTGTTTTTTCGTTGGTGTATGTCCCTGCAAAAGCCTTCGCTGCTTGGTCTTTACCTGCGGCTTCAAGGGCTGGGGCAAGGGCCTTTGTGATAATGGAGAAGAAAAGTGACGGCAGAACACCTTGAATCTCAGGACCTGTTGCTAATACGCTTATTACGATACCATAGTCTGGAATCATTGCGAAACTTGAGTGATAAGTGCCCAGGTCACCTCCCTTGGTATAGACATCAACCACACGCTCGTCGGAGGTGAGTTTGTTGGATCGCACAATCTCCCACGGTGCACCAAGAAACACTCCTCTTCCACCTGTAAAAGTCACAGGCTTAAGCCACTTATTTGTCTCTGCGATATCAAGAAACTCATGCTTGAGAATGGACGATCCGAAAGCAAGGAGGTCATTTGTCGACGAGTAATAAGAGCCAGCCCTGGGCATATTAGCCAATTCCTCAACAGGGAGGAAGGAACCCACGGGTTCATAATACCGATAGACGAATTCCAGAAAATATCATCGGGGCCAATAGCTCCCATGGAGTCATCGGGCTTATTGGCGGTCGTGCTCTTCATCCCCGCAACATCAAGCACATTCTTCTGCACAAACTCTTCAAAATTCTCACCCGAGACTCTTTCAATAACAAGACTCATAACAAAGAATGCCATGTTTGAGTAAACAGGATTGCCCGCAGGTGCAAAAGGCGGAGGTCGTTTACCAAAATTATCCCAAAAGTCTAGCCACGTTAGTTGAGTCTGTGTATGTTGATGGTAGAACTCACGTTGGACGGTACAAGGCGGGACTCCAACAAGACCAGCACATCCTAGAACATCATGTGCAACAGGAAGGCCAAGCTCAGTCCAATCGTGATTAAAGCTCGTCATATCCGTAGGCACTACCACAAGTTAACTCATATTCTCTCATACAACTCAAGACTTACAATCAGCTGGGACACCACCCATATGCGACGCAAGAGCATTCATCGAAACCTTATCCCAATCAACAGTCGTAATCTCATTATTCACCTTCTGTTGCTTCCTCAGCCGCCTCAATTCAGGAACATACTTCGTCACCGGATCGTGCATATTCAGGCCCTTGACTTTAAGTGCTGCGAGGGTAGTATATGTTTTCGAAATACTACCAATGCGATAAACAGAGTCGGCATCGATCTTGCTTACGCCTCGAGGATCCAGATTCTCCGGTGTGTGATGAAGATCCAACAATGGCTTGTCTTCATAAATAGATGTTACACCGACTGACACAGCTGAGCTATGAAGGAGGCCTGCATAGGCGTTGATAGTCTCGGTGAGAGCTTGAATGGCATTTTTGACCTTGCTGTGTGAGCTCGGGTTTGTCGGTGCAGGGAGGACTGGTCCAATTGGGGGACAGTGATAGTTCTTTGCCGCAAAGACATCGCTAGTGATTAAAAGCAAAGGAAGAAGACGTTTCATCTTGAACATCTTGACTCTCCCTCAATGAATGAGAGGATCAACAAGTGGCTCAATTCGCAATCAGATAAAGGAAATGGATGGTCTGAGTCTTATATAAAAAATAATGCGGCGCGTCTTCGGTCCGTCCAACACATGATCCCCCGCATAAGATCCTAGCCAGTTCATTCTACCAACACAGTCCTCGTCACCTCTTGGCTTGGCGGTCCTGTCGATTCTTATCCCACTTGCCTATTTAGGTACCATCTGGCGCCAGATGATGTTGAGTGAGATAATGGAATGTCTGCCTACCTTTGTAAGCTGTGGCTAACTTAGTAACTTAGTCTAACGCATTGAGAAAGGCCAGCCTCGTTATTCCTCTAAACATGAGATTCCTATCAATGACTCTTGCAAATCCGGCACTTTAGAAGGGCGATTGCATAGACGTCGAAATATCTTAAGATTTGTAATAATTGGGCAATTGCATTGCTTTTTTCCGTACAAACGTTCGTGCTTCATAATGTTGTGTAACTACTATCGTTGGTTTCTTTTTCTGATTCCTCCCTCAAGTGTGCCACGGAACGCCTCCTTCAGTGGCCTGCTTCTGAGGCTCATCGGCCTCGTCATTGGGTTCGTTTTTCGTTTTTCGTCATCGGAATCCTAGACCATGCGAGTCTGCAATTGATTATTCTCCTCCCTCAGCGTCCTCAACTGCTTCTCAAATTCCTTGTTGACCCAATCCCAATATGATGTCCAGGTGCTAGCGGCACCAGCATTACTAGTAGCTGCTCCAGCATTCCCAGTGATGGCCTTCATCTTCTCACCCAAAAGCGACGTCACTCTGAGGATGCTCTTGTTGGCTTCCTCTTGTTTCTCAAGGTCCTGCTTCACGGCATTGTCCTTGAGCTTCACTGAGAGAACAGTGCGATAGGCCTCGGCAATTGAGTTCAGACGACGAGTTGTCTCGTCTGGGTCGATCGTGATCAGCTTGGTCACCATGAGATTACAGAGCTGCCTAATATCGTTTTCGTCCTTGAGACCATCCACCACACGATCGTAAAAGTCGATGTTGTTGATGCGACTGAATGCAGTTTCCATCAGAGCATACAATGTCTCGTACGCGCTCTGTGACCTGTTAGCTCTTGCTCGTCCACGATGTATTTCATCTTCAACGTACCTTTCGGACTTCAAGACCATCATCCACCGTGTGCTTGAAAGGTCCCATCATAACTTCTCGGACAAGCTCCTTCTTGATGACTGACTCTTGCAGGACGAATGGCATCAGCTCGCCCAGGTGAGGGTGGATCAAGTCGGGTTTGGTTCGGGCAGCTGTGGTGAGTGTGGTCATTGCCAGTCGGCGGATGTCCATGTCAGAGTCCTGAAGTATTGTCAAGAGCATCTGGATTAGAACATCTCGCAGCATCACATCCAAAACCTCGTCACTTTCAGGGAGGGTATAACGGACAGCCTGAACAGCCATACCTCGAATTCCCAGAGACTGATCCTTCAACAGAGCCTAAGAAACGTTAGAAAGTTCACAACAAGAAATAAGACACTGAGTATGCATACCTGAAGGCGGGGAATGAAAACGGTTGGGTCGAGTGTAACAAGTCGTCCAACGCATTCAGCACAGACGACCTTGTTGTCAGCATTGTCGGAGGCCTTGACAAGTTCATCCCAGATGGCTGGAGCATAGTTTCGCAGGTCAGTAGACTGCGCCGAGATTGACTGAAGGATCTCCTTGATGGATTGAATGAGTAGGTACTGAGTGTTGCCGCCCTTTTGCATCTTCTCCAAAATGACGGGAAGAAACTCAGGAACATTGCCCGAGCCTGCCTGACCAAGAGCAACAGCAGCAGAGAGTGATACCTTGTCTGGCTCATCGTGAAACTGGTCCAAGAAGAGATCAGGCTTAAGAGTCGAGCTTGTTCCAAGTCTCTTTCCAGCCTCACCCAAAACAGCCAAAGCAAGACTAACTCGAGCTTCATCATTGCTCTTGGCACTTGTAGACAGCTCCGTGACAAAGCTATCGAGTTTGACACCCACTGACTCTCCTCCAGTGACGAGCAGAGTTCCAATCACTTTACCGACAACTGGAGGGTCTCCCGCAACACTGACGTCTTTGAGAAGCCCCTGCATGAGTCCTTGGCCGGCTCCGTTCTCTCCAATGTTGCTCACCAGAACAAGCAACTGGTCCAGAACGATTCCCGCATGGTGCTCCTTGAGCAGCTGTGAAACAGCAGCGGTCATCTCATCAGTGACAACCAATTCCGGATGCTCAGGTACCAGCTTAGCGAGGATAATCAATGTTGGACCAAGAAGGTGTGCATCGCTGTTTGTAATAACAGGCATCAAATCGGCGACAATCCCTTGAACAGTGTCCGGCTCAAGTTGACCCTTGCTAGCAGGTGATAAGACGAGATTTCGAAGAGCAACGATACTGGACCCACGCAGAGAGCGATTGGCCTTTCGCAACTGCGCAGACAGCTCCAAAGCAACATCTTGAATCCATGGCTTATCCAGTCGACCAGGGGTTCTGGCATAGCGGGCAACGTTCTCCACAGCACGGACGGCAGCCAGGCGGGTGGTCTCATTCTTAAGTCTCTCTTGAAGCACTTCCAAAGCGGCCTTGACCTTGTCCTCGGAAAGTAGAGAAGAGCCTTCGGAGGTTGAGGTTCGCGATATGAGAACACCAAGAGCATGGATGGCACGTTGACGAACCTCGGCATCAGCATCTTGAGCGGAAGATCTGTCAATTATCACCGTATAAAGCTTCTCGAGCTCCGCCTTGTACTTGGAGGCTGTGTTTCGTGACCGTGGTGGGGTGATAGTTTTGATCAATTCCTCCACAGTTCGAATAGCCTCGCTCGAGATTTTGTAGAAACGATTGTTAGCCGCAGAGATGACACCATCGACGATCTTGGTAAGATAAGGCTGCAGAATAGTGGATGAGTGAGTCTTGGCAATATCACTTATCACACCAAGGGCAGTAATTCTCAGTGTGCTGGGAGTTGCTGAAGATGAACCAGAATGCGACGAAATGTGGGTTGAGACAGACGTAGAACCAGTGGGTTGGATAGCATCTATGATAGGTCCGATGACTTGATCAAAGTACTCGGCCAGTCCCCCATGTTGGACAGACACTATGTCATCAAGGAGGCCGATGACTGCCTGCTTTGTAGGGATGGTCTTTCCCTTGAGTTGCTTGGTGATGGCCTTGACAATAGACGGTGTCAAGCGGGCCAAATCAGCTCGGGGGCCGCTAAGGGGAACCTTCTCCAAAATAGGAGAAACAAGGCCAGACCCAGACATAAATTGGGATGCTGAAGCTCCTCCACCACTGCTCTGACGTCTTCGCTTTCGGCTGATAGGGAGACGCAACTGTAGCTCGGTTTCTGCCTCTAGATCATCGAGGGAGAGATCATCTGTAGGGAGTCCTTCGCCAGTCTTGCGAACCAAAAGGGAAAGTGCTGAAACGATCTCCAGACGGACGTTTTCCTCTCGCTCGGAGATTCGCCTAATGAGATGTGGCGCTGTCTGGTTGTAAAGGACACCGTTCTCGAGAAGATCGCCGCTGCCGCGTGTCGAGATAATTGTGTAAATGGTCTTGGCGGCGCATCGTCGAACCTTCCAGCTGGCGTCATCATCATCATCCTCGAAACCATCATCGGCATCGAACTCGTCGTCGTCTTCCATTTCGTCGTCCTCTTCTTCGTCCTCCATATCCTCATCCTCATCATCCACGTTGTAGTTGGGGTCGTATTTGAGGAATCGCAGGCAGGCTTCTATTGTCTCGTCTGTGAAAGGGCGCATCTCTTGGGGGCAGGATGCCAAGAAGGCTTCGAGGGCGATCAACGCAGCCTCACGAACTTCGTTGAAATCTTGTCCAAGATCATCTCCATCGCTGAGCGCCTCGAGGTGCTCCTGGAGTTCTTCCTCACTAAGGGCTTTGATGATCAAGGGCGCAGTACCGGCAAGGTGTGGTCCAAAGCGTGAAGGAATCGACCGTGCCATGCTACCGAGAATCGAGATGTACAATCTTCTGGCAACCGGGCTACCTTGATTCGTCAGGCCAAGGGTGATTCGGCTCACTACTTCATCCAGGTGTTCGTCGGACAGATAGACCGCAAGCATGGAGATAGCTACAACAGCCCTCTTCTTGACCACTGATGTGCCTTTCTCGCTCTCTAGCAACTGTATAACCACCTCTTGCATAGCCTCAACTTCAACTTGTGCTAGCATCGGTCCAAAGCATCGGACTACCTCGATCAGCACGTCGACAGCTTCGGCATTGATATCGCCTTCATTTTGTAGAAGACCTTCAGGGACAGGAGGAAGAGGAATCTTAGGGTTCTTCGGAACCTTTGTCTTGGGACCGGGACCAATAAGGCGGGGGATTAGCACGCGGCTGATGGCGGCGTAGGCTTCTTGAATATTGAGAGCCGGTGGAATTCCCGGGACGGGTCGAGGAAGGGCGATGATAACATTTCGCAGGGCCAATGAAGGAACGGCGTTGTCCACGGAGTTCTTAAGTTTGAGGGACGAGAGCTTCTCGATCATGGGAGCGATAACGGGAGCAGGAACCTTACCCACGAAAGGGCCCAGACTGTTTGGCCGTCAGTAGTTAACAAGTAAGATTCCTCGTTCAACGTACCACTTGATTGCAAGGTTTTGTACTTCACCATTCTGATCGTCGAGTACCCTGATGATGCTATCAACAGTGCGGGCGGCGATGTTGTATTCATGGTTCAGAAATTCCGGCTTGGCGTTATTAAGAAGCTGCAACAAATCGTTAAGGGCCATAAAGCGAAAATCAGGGTCATTATCGCTGAGCTTTTGGACTAAGCCCATCACCGCCTGCGGCGTAGCACTGATCTGATTAGAAGCCATACTGAGCGAGCTTCACGATGGTGTGAGAGCTTGATGGCTTCAGATCATAAGCGCGGGGTAACGGATGAGAGGGGTATTGAGAAAGCAGATGATGCAGGATGATACAATATGATCCTGGCAGAAGAACAATAAAAGATAGAAAACTCGGCTCAGTGTGAATATTATTGACGATTGATTGTACAAAGTGAATCGGAGGAGTAGAGCTTCACCTCTAGGCAGACGGGAGAAGGTCGGAGCTCTCGAGGTGTTGCCCCGCTATGACATTCGAGCTGTCCCAGCTACGGAAGGATCAATTGGCGGGTCGGAGTTTCCTTGATCCGGAGCTGCGGAAGGTCTAGGGTAGCCTTATAAGAAGTGACTGCAGAACCGTTGAATGAACTCCTATCCATGTTCTCCAAAGTCAGAGTCCCTGACGTCTCATCAAAAATGCAATTTTTATGAGCCCTCTAACTGACCATCTCCAATCACTCTTTGTTTTCTGAGTTACCAAAAGCTGACGGAATTCCAAGAGATCACTTGCTTTTGAACACCTACTGTTTAACAATCAACGGCCGTAAAGCAAACCTCGAACGCTTCATTGTGAAAGAACTTCTTTTTCTGCATCAGGCTGAGACGCAATATGGACAAATATAATTTTCTAGAAGCAACTTTTACTCACTATCATTCCTAGTTGTGGTGATTCATATCGTTTTTCTACCAGATCTCAATGCTGCTGATTCAAGCTACCGATATGACAGCTGAACACAGATAGTTGAGCAGGTCGTGATTAGTCACTGGCTAACATCGTAGGTGAGTTAACGATAATTAAAATGTATATGAACGATTGTAATGCCCTCGTAAAAGGTCAAACCCCATCTTTTCAGCAAGTGACCTCTCACCATCGCTATCTTATACATCTCATGAACACTACATTTGCATCCTCGATTGATATATATCAACACAGTAATCGCCATGCGTCTAATATTGGCCTTTGTCTCTCTTCTCTCGTTTTCAACTACTCATGTTATATCTCGAGGCGCCTCGGGGATGAAAACAGAGCCTGGCTCGGACAGATTTCACTGGGAATGTGGACAGGTACGTTGTTCCTAGGCTCAGCTTCACTTCTAAACTGAGTAATAATAGGTGGCCCCGATGAATGCATTGGAATGTGCAAAGGTACTGGATTGGTTTAAAACTGTGTCCAAAACGAGCTGGTTCGGTATTGGGAAGGATAAAACCCGAGAGTTTTACTGGGATTCTTGCAAAGTCACCATTGAAGCTGGACCTCTTGGCTACTTTGCTCTCGAAATTCATCAAGATGAGTTTTACAAGGTCCTTCACCAGGGCATGATGTCGATATGTTTCAATGACGGATGGCGACGCATCATGGTCAAGCCGCACAACAACACTTGGACCGCTTTCATGACAGAAAGAGACTGGGAAATTGGGCAACCACTTTGAAAGGAATACCGGGCTATGGTATTAGATGATCAGGGCCATTGCAGTGATCATAAAGCAGTTAATGCAAGGCGGTCTTGGACAAAGAGCACGTAGGCAAACAGTTGTCAAATCGAGTTGATATGAGACGGCAAGGTAGTTTAGCCAGATAGTATTATCTTGGGATTTTGTCTTTACTTAAACTCTTGTTTATGGTCGACTACCGTCTTAATCCCTATTTCTGCTTTTGGACCCGACTATCAGGTAAACTTATATGTTGAAGCAATCCACGAAGTTTTCGGCCTAGTTCCAATAATCCTTTCTAATTGCCAGGCGGCTTACAAAATAATAGGCACGCTAAGAAGACCACAGGCTAATATCTACTAAGGAATACCTAGAATTAGGTAAATTTAGGTAGTACTTAGGTTATATGCCTGAAAGGTTTGGCGGTTATTTTCTGACTCACCTGATTGCTTAAACTAGAGATGGGCAGCAGAGATAGGGTCTACTAGCTGACATCACATCAACCCTTTTTGCACTTACGAAATACATCTCTATAGGAGAGGCTGTAAAGCCTCGGTATCAATTATGTCCACGGCAAAGTTATGACTTGTTTTCAGCTCTGTTGACTTGCAGATCGGAGTAGGGTTCCAGTTACTCTGATGCTGCTGATCCAGATTATTAGTCGAGCAACTATTCCCAAGAAAATGCGCAGTGATAAAACACAGGAATCCTCACCATTGGTGAATAGAACAATAAAGCTAGCTGATAAATAGATCGCAATGTTCCTAGGAGACCAAACCTTTCATTCCTCAACAAGAACTTCTCACACTTGCATGCAGGCCCGCAACCATCTCGATTATACCCTAGTCAGCAACTTACCCCATTAACAACAAAGTGTCTTCTATACACGTTGCTCTCTTTCTTGTCGCTCGCAAGCGCCAATATTCTATCTCGCAACGTCTCAGGCCTGGATTCATCGTACAACTCCAGCTCATACTACTGGGGATATGGGAAGGTATGATCATGATCCCTTTTCATAAATGTTACCTGATCAACTCTCCTGTTAAAAGAATACAACCATGGCCCAGTAAGACTGCGAACATCTCTTTTCTTGGCTGGGCGGAAGTTCCGGAATGTCCTCGAGGGAGTTTTTCAAGTTGGGAAAGTCGAAGACCTACTGGTGGCCATGGAGATCTTGCAAAGTCACCATGGTGACTGGGCCCCAGTTCGATCCGGAGCGCTTTATCAATCGACAGGAGATTATTGAAGTTGGCAAGTTTGCAGCTGGGCCTCTATATGGTCGGTCATGGCAGCGTGCCTTCTTCAAGTCGCATCATCGGGATTGGATGGCGTATGTAACAGAACTGGAGTGGGATAGTAAGACTTTTCGGAATATCTTATGTCTTAAGGGTTTTTTAAGAATCATTAAACGCGGTCATGGACAACGCCATCGCAGTTAAATGGGTAACAAGTGTATGTACATAGATTGGCAACAACTCATGCTAAAGCAGCCAATTAACTAATCTTTACTCAATAATTCCTTTTCATCGAAACCTGGAGATGATTTAAAACTAAGTCAGCAGTATTGAACCCAGGTCTTGACCCATGCCTGCAATCTTGTTTGTAATCAATCACAACCAGATGGTCAGTCATGTTAAGGTGCTCTGTACCTAACTTGCATCATATCGACTTCTTTTATCTTCGTCAAACGCTGTCCTATCAGAGCGGATACCAAGACTCATTGTCAGCTCTGAAGGCATTACTTACTGTCAGCTAACTTGCTCGGCAACTCAGAGGAGGCTTTTACTTACTCTCATGCTCCCGACTTAGTTTACTTGTATGTCAACTAATCACAAAAAGAGAGCACAGTGAGCACAGGTGGAAACCATGACCATGCGTGAGTCAGCTGGCTAGGTTTTGTCTATAAATTGGTCGTTGACTTCTCAGAAAGACCGCAACCCTCAACAAAGCATTTTCTTCCTACCTCCCAATCTTATACTTGTATACGGCGCAAAATCATTACCAAGAACTTTGCCTGATATCAGCAAAAGTGCAGCTCCCTTGGCATTTTTCTCTCTTCTATCGCTCACAAGTGCCAGTTTTCTAAAGCAAAACAACGCCACAGGCTGGAGTCCACCTTACAACTCAAGCACGTATTTTTGGGCATGTGGAATGAACACCACAGCGGCTCGATCAGATTGCGAATACGCCCTGCTACAAATGGTCCGCAGTTCCAACATTACTAAACTGGCAAAGTCCAAATTTAACCAGAATCTCTTCAGGTCGTGCAAGGTGACCGTATTGACTACTGATTATTTTGAACCTATCTCGATCCAAGGAAATGAGTTCTTGGATGTTGGCAATTGGTGAGCTGGGTTCTTGTGTGGTTCAGGGGTTTCAACGTACCATGTTCATGCCGCATAATGATACCTGGATGGCCTTTATCACAGGGCCCAAGTGAGAGTTTGGCAACCCTTTTTGAAAGTATTTTTGTGTTTTGGGGCTATATATGGCTTGCGGGTAAATTAGATATCTGTATGCCCAGGTGGCAGATATACTAGAGCCACCTCAACACCCAAACGGTTAGACAGTCAATGAACGTCCCTTATCTTGTTATGGCCTCTCCACTATGCTATTGATAGAATGATGCTTTGACTGATGTTTGTAATACTACTTCCATTTCCAACAGGTACTTATCACCTGTGATCGGATGCAACCAGACGGCTAGTGATGTTGTCGAGGCGTTACACAACTCGGCAGTGACACAATCTTCACTTGCAAAAAGAGTGCAAGCATTAAGCATAATAGAACCACAATGCTTCCAATTCTATTAACAATCCTCGGTTAAAGACTCCCTATTGCATTTGGCACTGCTTGCGTGCTTGCTTGCTAAGGCACCTGCAAACACTGCGGGTACCTGACAAACTTGACCTGTGAATCACAACCTCGCACCTAACAGCATCAAAACATCACACCTTCTCAAAACAAAAACAACTCCTTCTTCCCTCATCCTTTCTTTGTTTTCTTCCACACTTTACCTCTTTGTCTCCTTCTTCATCGTCACTCTTTTGTGTCACGATGGCAGAACTCTCCAAGCCATGCTCCTCAAAGGAGTCTCCTGGCAATCCAGAGAAGGAAGCGGACTCGAGTGAAAAGATTACCACCATCGAGAATCTCCCCATCGACGTTCTCTCCTACGCTCTGTCGTTTCTCCCTAACAAAGCAGCCCTCCGCGCCGTCCTTCTTTCATGCCCAGCGCTGTACAACGCCTTCAAGCTGCGTGAGGCTTACATCGCATCATGCATTCTCTTCAACAATATGGACGAACCAGTCGTTCAAGAAGCCATCGTCACGTTCAACATGAAGATGGCTGAATGGAAGGGCGCCAACGCAGGCATAAAAGCTATCAACCGCGTATATTCAAGCGAACAGCGACGCATCTACAGCCAGCTCCTCACCTTTGATCGGGTCAAGGAGATGTGGCGTCTTCAGGAGAGTATTAAGTACTTTGCACAGCGCATTCCGCATTCTCTTATCATAAAGCATCCGGTTCTCAGGTTTCGCCAGGCCTTTTCTCTCACGCCTAGTGTTCGTATTCGCTTCCAGCGCGCTTTATACCGCTTGGATGCGTATATGAAGATCATGGAGGTCATGGCCAAGTCGTACCTCTACGACAACGACGGGAAAAACAGAGACCTGAATGAGGAGGAGCTTGAGGAGGCTCACTGGATGCACTGTCTGAGAGATATGGAGGAGCATCGCATTATCAAGGCGTTCCAAAGCCAATACTCTGTTGTCGAGTTGGAGCAGATGACCAGCATCTGTGGCCTCTTGATCACCGAGATCGCACCTGGTAAGTACACTGTTGACAATATTTGACAATATTTGAATAAGTCTCTGACAGCATCTAGCTTTCAACATCTTTCTACAGCGTGATATCGAACTCGGCACCCAGTTGCCGTACTACATCACCGATCCTATGACCCCCGGAGCCATGAGCCTAGTCGCCCAAGGCCTCCCGTTTCTCCAAGACTTTATCTCCGCCACGTCACGCATTCAGCGAGCAAAGGTCATGCGAGCAATCAAGCCGCCTATTGATTGGAATCCACACCTCCTGAGCAGACCACCTTTCCCCGCAAACGATGAAAAGCTCACTTGCTTTCTCCACGATTGCGAGCCAGCGCCGACGCCGGGAAGGTGGGCAAAGATGGAGACGCCGGGCTTCATCATGCGAACTCCCTTCCTCAAAGATCCCGACCAGGGACCTGAGAATGCATGGGCTGCTTTAGGTCGCTACGCCGTCTTCCTGAACGAAAGCAACGGAGAGCAGGTCACCCCCTATTACCCTTTGCACTGGGGCTACGTCTTCTGGGACCTTGAAATGCTCAAGAAGGCTGAATTCCATAACATTGACGCAAAGAACCGCTTTGAAAACGGATTCACTGTCGCCAACGATCACCCCGTGCACAGAAACTATATCCCCTTGTCCCGTTTCAGCAACGAGGTGGCTGCTGACCTATTGCTCGCATCCAGGCAGGAGAAGCTTGCCCTCAAGGCCCGGGGTAAATCGGGATACTTCAACTTCGATGCCTGGGCTGCTGAGGCAGAAGCTGCGATGTTTCGAGAATTTCGTGAACAAATGGAGGCTGCTCCACCCGATGTTGTCGCGGCGGCTTTCGCCCCCATGCTGTCGATGCAAGGCCTCCAAGGGTGGCTCGACAATTTCGAAGCTCAGAACCCTGAGCTTATGCGAATGGCTCTCGAAAGTATGAACCTTGACGGATCAAATGGTTGGGCTGCAAGCCTTGGGCCTCGGCCAGCAGTGCCAGAGAATGAGACCCAGCCAACGGTACCAGAGAACGAGAACCGAGATGAAACAAACTGATTGCTTGCAGGATGCAAGAATCACTCACGGCGATTGAGAATTGAGGCACACTAAGCACGAGCTTTTGGAACTTTCTAAGGAATCTCAACATATGAGACCGGTTCGGGCATGTATGTAAAATAGCTAGCTACACTGCGAAACCTATTTGAGGTTGAGGAATTACCGGAAAACTTGGCAGAAAGGAAGCCTCACAAATAGCTTAGCCATTGTTGGAGTTTTAACGTTTAGGGAACCATAAACAATTCATCTAGTTCTTCAACCGTTTTCTTTTTGCCATGTCTCTGAAACAGATATTTAACTACCATCAAGATTATTAGAAAGGATAAAATGCTTCCATATAGGCTGCTATCTCCTCTGGATCAACAAAACCCATGTCATCTGGATCGATATCGACATCGTCATCGTCATCGTAATCAAAATCTTCCTCGTCAGACTCCGAATCATCTTCCCAATCTTCCTCTCCAACGAGCGACCACACAGCCTTATCCTCACCCTCCATATCCTCCCTCTTGAAGTTGTAGTGATCCCAGTCAATCTCTCGCAGATTCGGGACAATCTTGGACTTGGTATTCCAGAATGAATTGAGTCCTGCGATTAGATTGTCCTTGGATGTGATCTTTGCAGGAGCCTTTGGGTGAAGCTCGCGAACTTTCAGGTACTTGAGCTTTGAGTGTGTTACGCCTGTATCCAGTGTCATGGTTGGGAGAGGGTGGCTTGTCAGACACAAGCGCTCTGGACAGCCGACGGCATGCAAGAAGGCCTTCAAGGTGAGCGAGCCGTTCTCGCTGCGCTCTCTGTGAAAGACGAATCTAACATCAAGCAAGGTCAGGTTAGGGAAGGCCTTGAACTTGTCTTTGTCGTGGTCAGGATTTTGTTGGTTGAGCAAAGCAGTTGAATCGAGTATAAATCCTGGCGGAAATGATGTGAAGTCTTCTGGTCTCTCTGACCCTTGGACACAATGAATGTAGAGCTCTCGTACAGGTCGGTTTTCCTTGAAGCTTCCATTACAAAGCATTTGGACAAACTCCATGTCGAGATCTATGTCGTTGAGATGTAGCTTGTACAGATTGTCCCACAAGTTGATATGGGGAGTGAAGAACTGGGCTTGTTTGCTCGTGTCAAACTCCGCCTTTTCGGTGCTGAGCTTTTGCAGGTTGGGCATGAGAGGGAGACCATCATGTACCGCCTCGCACATGATTGTGTCCAGGATAAAAGCCTTTGGGTTGTTGTTACAGTCTCGCCAGATGAATGTGGTAGCGTTTGTCGACATGAAGACAATAGAAGCAAACATGAGCTCCAGAATGCCGTCATGTTTGAAATCAGGAGAAAACATGAATCGTTGTTTTGATCTCTCCAGCATGCAAGCTGACCACGCGAGCTTGTGAAGACCAGCGCCGTCCAGCAGACGCATCAAAGCAGGTTTGTCGGAAGGGCATCGCTTGGCCCAAATCTTCTTGCAAGACGAGAGCCCCCGTTTTCTGATCGCTGGGCCCGAAAGGCGAGCAAAACAGCAGATGTATTTAACATGCTGACGGAGCTCAGGTCTTTGAATGAGAGTGATGAATGTGTTGGTGACTCTTTCTGGGTTGCTGAGAGTGACATGCCGGTAGAGGAGAGGCTCCAAAACGTCCTTGGTAGCTTTGGAGAGATAGGTGAGTTTGTAGAGAGGACTACCACCTTTTGGGTCGACGTAGCAATCGCAGTTGTTATTTATTTGGGACTCAGATGCTTCGAGATCTTCTGAGGCGAGAACGAGACCGATGTTGTGAATGATATCAAGGGGCAGCTTTGGTATTGAGGGCTCCGATGTGGGGAGTGAAGCCGCCTCCGAAGCCTCCATGATGAGCGGATTGAGGCGTTGTATGAGGCGAATGAGATAGCAAGATTAGAAAAGGAATAATTCTAGTCTATAATGTAAATTTCAAGAAATAGGAGTGAGCGGGTAGCAAAGGTTAAGCACACGGTGTGATGATGATGGAAAAGCAAAGATACCCTATCCCCGCCAGGCACACAATGGTGGGATACAAGCCACTGAAGCTAAGCTCGAGAGACGTTATTGTGACAGATGACGGTTCATGGCCTCAATTTGGATCAAAAGAACAAACAAATCTGCAAGAGTAATTCCCTTGAGACACTGAAGCTACTCCTGTATCTAGTTTTAGGTAAAGCCTTCATAGTTACCTTACAGCTCAAGGTATAAAATCCATCAACTGCCGTACAAGGCTTCAACTACCAGAGCCCAGCTCTCAAAACGGCCCCACACCCCGCCTCCCGTCCCGCTGTGGAAACCAACCAACCATCCCTCAACATCATCAACAAACAAACTTCACAAGATACTTCAACTCACCACCAAAATGGTAAGCCTATTCTCTCTAAGCTCCAATTTTCTCAGCTGACAGCCCTTAGAACAAAGACTCCTCGTTCACTTTCATCCACATGCACCGCTCCCGCGACGCAGACCTCTTCGAGGATTTCTGCAAAGACAAACTCCCCGATGACGAGATCTACGTTCCCCCAGTGCATCAGCCTATCAACCCAGAAGACGAAGACGATGTTGTTCCTGATCAACACGCTGCCTTTGGAATTCAGCGCGCTACGCAGAAATCGAAGGAGCCTGCGTGGAAGGATCTTGGGCTGTCGGAGCTTATGAATAAGGGTCCCAGTATTGGAACGGGTGGAAGGCCCAAGGGTGCTGGGAGTGCTTTGCCACGATAGAGCAGTTCCCTCTGATAGTGTTTTGAGCGAGGCGTTAAGGTTGCAGCATGGTCTATATGAGAGAGTCATCACAAAAGGTTCAATATTAAATAGTCGGCATGGTATCATTGCCACAAAGACGACAATTCCGTCTCCAACCCAATCATAAAAACTCCAAAACTCCATCCTCATCACCTATTTCGTCCCCAAGAACCCTTCCCGCTCCAAAACCTCCGGTCTAAACTTGACAAGAAAGACTGTCTTCCCAGGCCACATTTCTCCTTCCGCAACCGTATGCGCCGTAACTCTCGCAGGAAAATCCGCTCCGTCGCAGACACCTTCTACGATGCCCGCCACGAACGCGGCGCAGTTCAGCTGGCTCATTTCCTTGGGCACGCTGATGTATTGGTTCACGAGGGGCTCGTTGTCGATGATCATGTACTCATCGGGAGTTTCGGGGTTAGCGGATTTCTCGAGACGGTCTGCTTGGCGGCCAAAGAGGTGTTGCCAGATATTCTGTTTGATGAAGTGTAGTAAAGCAATGATGCTCAATGGACGAGTCTGTGTGCGCGATGGTTCGCGGAAGAGGAGAAGGTCGAGGAGTTTAAGACCGATAGAATGACCTTGGAGATTCAGTCTGCACATTATTAGCTTGCTTCTTTCCTTAAAGCAAGGGGGATTCAACGTACCGCTGTTCTAGCTCCTGAATGCCCTTTACCTGTCTCTGCGCATACGTCACCATCTCGCCAAACAGATAAGCGAAGCTGGCCTGGCTCAGCTCAGCTGTCTTTGTTCTATTGAGCTGGCGACTGTAGATATTCTTTCCATTGCTGGGGTATCGCAGGCCAGGGTCTTTGCTGCCGCTGGGTGTAGGCGTGGGCGCCGCGATGGGATTGGGGGGTTGGAGGTTGCTCATGATGGACTATGACGCTATCGCTGGTTCATTCTGTAGCTGCTCGAATATTCGGGGGTGTTTTTTGTAAGCTCTTGAGGTGGAAGAGACTTGTCGTGGTGATACTTTGAAGTTGATTGTCGCACGTGTAAACGTGGGCTTGTCTGGCGGGCGGGTGAGGTAGAGTGCAATGCAATATGTGGAGACTGAGCTGCTGACCGAGCTACACCGAGAGTTCACCTTGAACCATTTGCATCATAATCATATTGAAACGTTCACTGACATTTAAAGAGCATTAAACTTATAAAAGACAGGTAGTTGTGGACTTATGAATATTAACATAATCTAGGGTTACTCAATGCGTCGTCAATCTATAGGGAGACAGAATCCATGCAATCGTCATCTCTCCTGCAACCCCAAAGGTCATCCATCCACTTCTTCCAAAGCACTCCTTTTCAGCCTTTACTGGACAGTGACAACTTTGGATTTGAGCTCCTTCTGCTTCACAGTAGCCTCAATCCATAAAGAGGCATCTTCAAGAGCCTTTCGGGGACTCTTCTTCCGTTTGAGCAAGAACCCCTGAATCTCCGCAGGTGAAAACATTCCCTCTGGAATGAGCTGTCCAAACTCCTCTGAGATCTTCTTAAGTTCCTCGATTGACAGGACCGTCTCTTTGCCCTTAGCATCCACGAGACTATGGATGCTGCCATTCGGTGCCTTAGATGCTGCAGGTTTAGTCTTAGACATGGGAACCGGCTTAGTTCGCGAGACCTCGTACATGCGGTAGAAGAGCTCTGTTGCCTGTGCGCTTGTCGCGTTTTTGAACCCGACTTGTACGTCAACCCGTCCTGGTCGAATGAGAGCTTCGTCAAGTGACTCGGGCTTGTTGGTTGTCATGATGAGGATACGGCCCTCATGCGAAGCAACACCATCGATGGCGTTGAGAAGTCCAGAGAGTGAAATACTTTCTACAGACAAGATATTATTAGTACCCCTGTTGCTTGTATTGTCTCTGTTTCTTCTGTCTCGTCTTTTGTGTCCTCTGCGTCTCTTTCTTTCCTCTTCAGAGCTGTCTGAGTCGCTGGAGGAGTCCTTAATCTTTTTAGGCTTCGATTTCTTTTCCTTCTTTTC